>JAOTAZ010107856.1:0-10146 GCA_025629785.1 Erythroxylum oxycarpum
GAAAGTTGTAGGTGTCATTTTGATCTTTTCATTGATATAAAATATGACATGTTTGGACTTTGGAGTTGAAAGATAGAATTTTTTCAAGTTGAGTTATTGTTTAGGGATATATTAATTGGGCAGAAAGTTTGAGTCAGTTTTTGACCCCTTTAGAAAAGGATTTTGTTTTTAAGTCCTTCATGGAAGTTGTAGAACTTCTTTTAAGCTTTCTATTGATACCAAATTTGCAATTTTTGGAGTTTTGAGTGAAAAATTATAAATTTTAGAAGTCAGTAGTTTTTAATAAAAAGAAAAGGAAAATCAAAGCCAGATGGCTCGCGATCGCGAGCTGGCTGCTATTCTCCGAGGCTCGCGATCGTGACAGTCATTTTTCTCCGAGGTTCGCGATCGCGAGCCGGTCGCGACCGCAAGCTGGCTATTGATTTTTGGTTTTAATTTTTATTTATTTGAATTTCTTCCATTCTTTTGCTTATATCTTTTCCGTCTGACATTTGATTCATTTGACTTTTGAAGTGTTGGATTCCTAAGACAATTATCTACATCTTCGTGGGAAATTTATAAATTTTTTAGAATAAATTAAAAGTGATTGAGTTAATCAAAGTGAGTTGGGAAAGTTTCTGAACATGGTTCAGTCTTTTGAGAAATTCTTAATATGTGGAGATCCGATTTAATTGATTCTTGAGGCAAAATAAAATAAAGATCTGGGGCTACAAATCATATGAAGAAATTAAATTTCAATTTGGCCCCTGAGACTTTCAATCTCTGAATCGAAGTTGAGTTTAGTGTTCAGTCTTGGATTAGTAAGAGCTGAAAGTATTTTGGCTATAACTTTTGCTCTAGTTATCCAAATGAGATGATTCTTGATTTGGATTAAACTAGAGAGATAAGGCTACAATTTGTTTGAAGGAAGTAAATTTTAATTCAGTCTCTAAGAATGTCAATTTTCGGATGGGAGTAAATTGCTGGAAAATGTGTTAGCATAAAAATAATCCGAAATGTTTGGAGTATAACTTTTGGCGTAGTGCACCAAATTAAATGATTTTGGTAGCGTTATGAAATTGAGACAATGAGGAACATTTCTCTAGAAGGAAGTTTTAGCAAATTTCTTCAATTTGATGGTTAGAAAAATGTCCTAAAGTAAGCTTGAATTAAAATGAATCTTAGGGGCAATTTTGGAAGATTACTTAAAGTGTTAAGTTTTAAGGCATATATGTAAGGGCATAATGGTCATTTGGCTTACATTAAATGAAAGAATGAAGTGGTTGTTGTTTTTAGGAGGAGTAGCACGACACTTAAGAGAAAAATGAGAAGGAAAAAGGAAAAAAGGAAAGAAAGGAGAAGAAGCATTCGGTGGAGAAAGAAGAGAGAAGAGGAAAGAAGAAAAAGGGGATTAGGGTTTCGATTTTCTCTAGCTTTCAAGCACGATTTTAAGAGGATTCAAGAGGAAAAATGTGGGAGAAGATGAAAGCTTTCTATAGGAACCAAGAAAATCCGAAAATGGTGGAAAATAAGGTAAGAGAAAATTTTGAGCTTTGAAATTTTAATGAGTTTTTGGTTTAGATAGCTTGGAAATGTTATGGGTTTGTGATTTCTCAAGTCAATTTTGGTGATTGCATGGTTTAATTGGTTCAATTTTGGATGTTTAATTAATTAGGGTTTATGTCATGAATTAGGGAATTAAGCAAAGGAATGGAGAAATTGAGGCTTTGGACAAGTTCTAAGCATGAAATTGAGATGGGCGATATGTTTATATTTTGAATTATAAGTTAGTTAAATGATTTCGAAAAATCAAGAAGCAAAATGTTTATAAATTATTGTTTATATTATTGTTTGAAAATTATGATTTCCGAATGATTAAATTCATTACTTTTGGAATGATTTAAGAAATTATTATTCACTATGTTTGAATCATATAAGAAATGTCTACGATGATTAAATTCAATGTTTTGAATGATTCGATAAAATTGATACGATTTTCACATTCATTGTGTTTTAATGATTTGATAATTGCTCTAGGTATGGCATTCTGTGTTTGGAATAATTGAGAATTGCTATAGGAAATTATGTGAAATTGTGAATGTCAATTTGTTTGATATGGCATAATATGAAAATTAAGTTTTTGAAATGTGCCTTCGGGCAATCTGATTTGCAAGTATGAATTATATGTTATATGGGTTTGGTTAGGTCCGATAAGTTTAAGTCAAGTGCACTTGTCTTCTTTTTAAAGGCTTCGCCCGCCTACCCGCTAGTGGCATTGGAGCTCCGATTTCTGACTCCCATAAGTTCACGACTACACTGGACCGCTATGCGGGAAAGTGTAATACGTTCTGTTCACGGCTGCACATGAATGCTATGCGGGAATGTGTAGTACGTTTCGTTTTGGACTGACCCAAACCATTCTGATGTGATATGTGCTCTTTTGATTTTGTTTATATCGTGATGCATTCATGTTTTGAATTCGTTCATGAATTGTGAAATTTTTGAAAAGTTTGAAAAATAAGCTTTTGATAAATTTTCTGCTGTGAAATGTTTATAAATGGAAAATGAGTTTTTGAAAATGCTTTTGCTTATTGTTCGATTTATAAACATGTTATCCACGAGCTATCAAGCTCACCCCCCATTTTCATCCCCATCTCCAGGTATCGAACAGGAGATCGGATGAAAGAAAGTCAAGGCTTTTGTTTGATTTTGGTTATCTTGGATTTTTTGTGTTTTGGATTTTAGTATTAATTTTGGATATGGTTTGGAATGCCATTCATGTATTGTAAGCATTTATTTCATGATGGATATGAATTATGAATTTATGTATGGAATTGAGTTATAAATTTTTGTATGATTATGGGATATGAATTACTATTGTATACGAATATGATTGGTTTGTGATGGTTGGTCTGAATTATTGAAGTGCTTTTTATGTATGAATTGAGGTTACTTAAAGGGAGTGAATTCGGAATAATTCAGAGTGAGAATAAGATTTTGGAAGGGTGTGTTTATGTTCAAGTTTATTTGTGTTGGGGTGTTTGGATGAGTGTGGTTGAAATTGTTATGTAATAGGTTTTGTGGAAGAGGCCTTCGTTGCGACAAGACCATGTTGCTCGACGCGGCGAAGATAAAATCGCGGGTTCACCGCGGCGAAAAGTAATTCACTCGTCGCGATGTGAACTTCCAGAAATGTTTTGCTGCGGCGAAACAACATATGCCGCGGCGACGCCCCACTTTGTTTCCGAAGGATCTTTAGTTTTTATTAAATTTTCAACTTCTAAGTCTTCCCTCCACGCATCTAGTTTTATGATTCCGTGTTTGATTTTGGGCTCCAGAAACGGGGTCAAACATTTGGGGTATGAAGAATTAAATGAATTGAGGTTGGGGAATTGATGATTTTCAAATGGGGCAGTGATTTTCTTTTGAATGATGAATTTTTTTTTACACCGATTCGGATTGGTTTAGTCTTAAGGTTTCTAACGTGACACTTTTATAAATTATTTGTTCACGGATGTCGGAAATTTGTTTCAGTTCAATTTTTGCTTTCGATTCTTTGCCTTATGTTTCCGCTTTGGATTTGAGTCGGATCCGTTATTGATTTGTTTTCGCAATATGATTTGATTGAATCGTTCGTTTGCTTTGATTCGGTTCAATTGTGTTTCGCCTTTCGTTTCGCTTGGTTATTTCGATTTTGTCGCATTATGATCCAAATGCTTTCGATTGCTTTCGTTTGTTTTTGTTTTTTTTTAGTTGGGGTCCGGTCCCGAAATGGGGTCCCAACAACACTAATAACAAACACATACACATATATACACATTCATCATCAACTTTTTGCACTCAATACTTAACTTCTAATCAAAATTAGAAACTCTTAAAGACATAATTTGAATATGAAAAATGTAGTTATATGTCTCTAATTTAATCCAAATCAAAGATCATCTGATTTGGATATCTATAGAACAAGTTATGGCTAAATTACAAAATCATATTCAGTGGAATTTTTACAGCTAACATATTCTAACACACTTTAAACACCATTATCAATTTGTCTCTAAACTTTTGTCTTAGTTCTTCTCTTTTTAAGACACTATACTTGCCTTTTCTTTAACTTCCATACCCAATCCAATCCCATCCTAAAACAAACAATGATTTACATTTTTATCCATAAAAAATAGAACATAACAATATCCAATCATCATTCAATTTTTCTGCACTTCATTCTCCATCATTAAGGATTTATTCTAACTCTAAAACATCTCTATATCATTTTATGAATCATTAATCATCATCCATGTAAAATCAAGACATGAATCTACCACATTCCTCATTCACATTTTTAGCATGTGCCCATCCCCATTTTATGATCATTTAACCTCTAACTATCATCAAACATGCATCATTCATCAAAGCCATAAAGAGAAATATGTTACTTGATTTACCCAAAGCTTCTTCAAAAATCTCCAAGAACCCCAACTCCTTCAACATCCATGAAAATCAACTTTGAAAGAGAAATGGGTTAGGTCTTTTAGTAAAAAGAATGAGAAGACAATGGATCTTGAAGAAACAAAGTGAAGGAGTTGGATAAAAATCAACATGGTGAGGTGAGAGTGAGTTTCGTAGATAGAGATAATGGAAAAGATGAGTGTCTTTGTTAGGGATGAAAGACACAAAGATGTCTTTCAAATGGCAATAATATAGGTTTTACAAAAACACTGGGGGGGTGTCATGACACTTGTCTTAACACCTTCCATTTAAAGGATTTATGCTTGATAACACTTAATTGTTTAGTCCATTTGTGTCCAACTTTCAACCCAATTTTTTCTCAATTTTCAATGACACTTGTCATTAAATGTTAATGTCATATATTAAAATTTCTATGACCATTTGACATTTATTTCTACCATTATTCATCAATTATTCTAAAATTTGACATTTTTCCTAGTCCAAAAATACCCTTAAATTTTAGAAAATTCTCAAATTTTCACCAAAAATTATGAGTCAATAGATATACTCTCCATCAATTCTTAACATATACAATTCATAATTTCAAAAATAATCACATTTATAGATCAATTGTACCTGGAAAATGTCAATGAATGTATGAACAATCATTTTAATATGTGCAATAATCAAATTCACTTGTGTGTATGCTAACATTATGCATGAGCATGAAATGTAATTTTCTAATATCTTATTGCTATTTTCTCAATTACAAAAATCTAGGGTTTTAACCCTTAGTATGGAAACGAGATGTTACATGCATCCTCCTTTTTCATATCTCTTGTTATGTTGGATCTTAAATAATTCTTTTAATCTTCCAGAATAAAGCCAAGATTATCTCTCCTACCTGCTTGTCTAGTCATAAGATCATGGGATGCTTTTGGTGGAATTCCCACATCATTAGCCATTTGAATTTGTATTGCTGCAACAGATTATATCTTTTGATAACTTCTAAGCTAATGTGTTTTATTAGGACTTGAAAGATAGTGATTGTGATCCTTAACAAATTGAATAATTTGAAACTTTCCAATTTTCATACTATTAACTTTCATTCTTGCCTCGCAACCAAATCTTGTTTTTGCACGCGGAGCTCTTATATAAACATCTCTTTTGTCAAACATCCTTTTACCTTTAGCATTACAATACAAAAGCCTGCTAATTATTTTACTAGGTTTATCTTTATGACATTTTCTTCTTCTTATTCCAAAGCCAACATGCTTGACAAACATTAAATAATATTAACAAGCTTGTTCTTCTGTCTCAAACTCCAATCCAATTTTCAATAGTAGTTCTCTTGGAACAAATGAGTGGACTTTGTTTAAATTCTCCTCGGAATTCGGATGAATAAAATTAGTTGACTTGATATTACTTCTCTTATTGCCAATGCCAATTTCATCATTCTTATGTTGCTCCTTCTCAAGTTCCTATTCTAATCGACAGTATGGAGCACATCTAGCTTCCATCATTTTGTTTAATACTAAATTTGACACTTGTCAAATTAAAAAATGAAGCATCATTATGACTTTGATTTATGATAAAATTATGAACAAAAATTAACGAAAAAGGGGAAAAAACATTTAGGTTGATTTGTATGCATAAAAGACGAATTCTCCTAAACGGAGGAATACAATGCTTAATGTTAGCTTTCAAAAATTTCAATAAATATAAAAGAAAAAGCCATATTCTCAATATGAGCTCGACTCCAGACAAACATAATTCTTTAGAATTACCAAGCTCTCTATAGAAGGTTTGCAGAACTAGAATGGAAGGTGTTTTTGTTACTGTTTAATAATGAGTTTTTATCTCAGTAGGAAAAAGAAAAAAAGATGAGCTAGGAATGAGTTTGTCGTGTTTGATACGATTGAAGGATGGTAAAAAATAAAAAATAATGGATTGAAAGTTGCGTGTTTCATACGATTGAAATAGCTTGGCTTGAAGCTTAGCCACTTAATGTAAACAATAGATAAGTAAACAAAATCAGTTACTCACCCCTCTTTTTTTTTTCATACAATGGAAAATAAACAATAGGAAGAAACTACCGCTCGACCTAGATCACCCCACTAATGCAGAGTTCTACAGTAAAGCGCTCCGTTTATATCTTGGTGTAGTAAATCCCTTCTAATCATAGGAGGCTCCTAGAGAATACACAGTCCCGGTCCTGATAAAAAGGCTAATGTAGCCAGGATATCGGCACAATTACTCACCCCTTTTTAAATAAAATGATAGAATTTTTGAGATTAGATAGGGCTGGACAGGGCAGCCTTAGATAGAGGATCCCGACTGATTTTGCAGTGTATTTTAAGACTCCTCCCACACTTGCTTTCTTTCTTAGGCATGTCACTAGTCTTATCCTTTTGGGCGTGGTATGGCATTCTTTCCTGGAGTAGTGGGTTTTCAACAACCGAATTGTGCATGTTTACATCGTGTAAAGCTGTTTTACAGCCCTAAAATGCCATTTGTTGTTCCAAGTTTAAGCTCCAACGATTTGGGATAAGGCGTCTTAGCATCCCATTCCCAGACATCATAGGCTCAAACTTGAAAGAGTTCAGACAATCCAAATGTTACTTTATCATGTACATACTCCGCAACTTCAGTATATTTGTCAATATACATTTCCTCATAGCAAACATGTCAAAACTTACGTGCGAATGACACCTTTGAGGCCATTTGATTATCAACCCAGTTTCAGTGGTTTTTTTGGTAATATTCATGAGTATCTTTCCCAACTGAGCTAGCCATCTTACGTAATTTTCTTGTCCATTCTTTTAGCAGACAACACTACAAGAAATCAGTATTTTACCAACGGACATTTCCGTCGGCAAACTATGATATTCTGTCAGTATAATTAATTATCGACAGAAAAAATAGATGGTCAAAATCGTTAGTGAAAGCACTGTAGTTAAATTTACCGACGATATTTTTCCGTTCATAATTTTCCAACGGCCGAAAACATATTACCAACGGTATAAATAATGTTGGTAATAATATTATCGACGAAAAAAGGTTAACAAAGGATCATCGATAATATTTAGCAACAGATAAATTCTGTCGGTAATCAGTAGGGAATGAATATGAACTTCGTGTAGGGCATCGGCAGAAATAATAATTCCGTCGGCAATACAAATTTAATTTTCGACGGTATATTATTTCCATCAGTATTAGGAGGTAAGGAATTTTTTAAAACATTTTCCAATTTCATAATATTGTGGTAAACGCATAATGTTAAGAGTTACCAATAATGTTTGCATTATAAATTAATTTGTACATATATAGAATTTGATTAATCAGAAAATTAATTAATAATATGATGTGAAAATTGTTTTAATTGATAATAAAAGCAGTTGCAATGTACAAAACTTACGTTTGTAATTGAAAACAAATGAAAAAGACAAGCTAATGTCGTGGTGATCGTGGGTTATCTAAACTGCCAAGCCTCCCCTTCAACTATGCCATCTCCTGTCTAAGCTGAGCCATCTGCTCCGTCTGCGCTCTCATCATAGTCATTTGCTCCATCTCCGCTCTCATCTTAGCCATTTGCTCCATCTTCGCCCTCATCTTAGCCATTCGCTCCATCTCAGCTCTCATCTTAGCCATCCGCTCCATTTGCTCCATCTCTTCTCTTATCTTTGTCACCTGCTCCATCTCCTCTCTTATCCTTGTCACTTGCTCCATCTCCTCTCTTATCTTTGTCACCTGCTCGATTTCCTCCCTTATCTTTGTCACCAGCTCCACCTGCTCTCTCATCTTAGTTATCTGCTCCATGTGCTGCATCCGTTCATTAACATTAACTTCTTTGATGTGAGCTATTTGCTCCCTCAATGTGTCCACTGTAGCCCGAAGCTCGGTTACTTCATTGTTGTTCGCTGGCCTAGCCGATGCTACTGTACTGGAAAGGGAAGAGCGCGAATAACATGCGTCCGCATATGAACCTAGCCCGAATATCCTCCTATGACAGTCCCTACCACCCACAACATCTAGATACGCTTGAGTCTCATCTACAGGTTGTTCCTTCTGAGACTGCCGCTGAATGGTTTGTTGTATTTGGTCCTATTAGGAAGCAATGTTGACATGAGTAAGGGATATTTGAAAAAGAAATTATAAAAATGTATTAATTTGACATACATTCAGCTCTCTACATCGGGTGTTGATGAATGTCACACCATCATGTTTCTTCATGCAGGTGTGCACAAACAACTGGATAGGTGTAGACATGATCCCCAATGACGTTTCCTACATGTATAACCCAAATTGTCAGATGTGAATTACAATTTATAAAAATTTCGGCAAAATTTTCTCTATTTTTATAATATATGCCCCCTGTTGAACAAATCAAATAACATAACACAGCCATATATGGCACCAGACATTAATAACATAATCATTTTGTAGAAAACAACATAGAAAAATATATACAAAATAAGTGTCATGTTTAGATACTTACAAGTCTATGTGCATGCTCCTTATGGGTTATTGATCCTCTCGTATGTACAGGAAGACTCTGAGCCCCTGGGCCTCCACGCCTGTTGGCCGAGTTATACTCTAAAATGGACATTGCTGCAGGTGATGTCCAATACTCGGTCCAACGATTCCAAATATCCTCTGAAATATAACACGGTCGTGCACCAGTCTTTCGTATCGCATTAATGAAGTTGCGATAACGTGTACGAGCTTTCTTTTCCCATACTTTATATATGTTGGTATCGAAACAAGAATCCCAGTAAAATGCTTTCTAAAATAAGAAGGCAACAAATTATATAATGTAATAATGTTTATGTAATTTGTGTATATAAGTCAATATAAAACGAAAATAAATCTTTTTTGTACCTCAAACTCCTGAAAGTAAAATTACTTTGTGGCGGCCGATATATTCTTTCACGCATAACCCTCAGGTTCAATCATTTGCTTAAATGTAGAAGTCATATTTCTAGAACTTGGTCCAGAAGGAACCAACCTAATAAAACAAATTATTTTATATTGTGAAGTAACTGATAAACTTACGACAATTGAATGGAAACAACGAGTAATATGATTTCACTTACTATTCATTGACAATTGATATTAACTTTCATCCATCAGGTCCTTCAGCTGGAGGCTGGTCAACGTCTCCACTATCTGATACATTGGTATTGGATGATATATAAGTTGGGGATGGGGATGGAGTAGCAAGAGGAGCAGTAGGTGATGCCTCATCTGTAACTGTCGGTCCAGGGGGTGGAGGAGGTGAGTCAGTTCGAGCAGCAGACTGTGAGGAACCTGAAGTAAATCACGCGTTAGTATAGACTTTATATTCGATATACAAAATACACAAGAAGAGGGGAGGGGGGTTGAATTGTGTATTCTTTTGCTTGAAAACAATCCCCTTTTAAAATTTCTTTTGAAAACTTGCTTTTTCAGAAACTATTGAGTAACAGTATCACGGATTATTGTAATTCGCATCTAAGTACTTGTATAAAACAATAGAAATTAAAAGTCGAGAGTTAGAGAGTAGAAGTGTTGGACCCCGAACTTTGATTGGACGTTAGAATTGTTAAATGAGGAATTGGCAGAAGTTGTGTTACATGTTTTACAATGAATTTTGGAGGTTAAGGCATGAAATGAGTGTTTTAAGTATGCATGTAGTGTGGGTAACATCTTTATAATTGAAAAAGTGAGCTTGTTCAGTTA
>JAOTAZ010107878.1:0-10145 GCA_025629785.1 Erythroxylum oxycarpum
CATTATTATTTATTATTAAGATTTTTGAAAGCATAGTTGATGTAAACAGTAAACTAGTAAAGTATATAGTATATCTGTATAATATATCAATATGAACTATTTTGCAATTTTAAAAAGTTTAGGGACTATTTTATAAATTTAAAAAATATCCCGAAACGGTACCCGATACTGGTACAGTTCCGTTCCAGAGTTCAATCCGGTACCGAGCCCGGTACGGTATTCATAACATTGCCCCCCCAACCCTCGGCATTTGCCTTGCACACTCATTCCTCTGCTATTTCATTTTTCTCTCTCTCAGACTCACCTCATCCTCTCTTTATCTCACGCTCTCGTCTCCTCTCTACTCTCTCTCGTTCTCCTCCCTCTTTGACAAAAAGACTACTATGAACCACCGCACCACACAAACCCTCTCTGGTGATCATCTTCAGATCTTCCTTCACCACGTGAAGTCGCCACTACTGAGCTTCATTTGGACCTGTATCAGGCTTCAACCCTCCTCCACGAGGACCATCAATGCACCACACCACCATTGGTTGCTCTCCTCTGCCCCCCATGCATCCATAGCTGTCGGATCTAGAATAATACCCAGATCTAAGCCTAACCCGACTTGATCTAGAATAATACCGATTGTGAATATCTGTTTGGGTGTGTTTTCATTTTTTTTGTTGAATGTTTTTTAGTTAATTACATTTGTGTTGTGATTGTGAATAAGTTGGACTTGGAAGTTGGAATGAAATTATGAAGGATTTGTGATTTGTTGTTGCTTAGATAATGAATTGGATTTGGAGTTGAATGAAAGGAGTTTGGTTTTGGTTCATTTATGGTTCGGTTGATGATTGATAATTGATGTCTTGATTTACGTTAAATTTTTTGGTTATTCACGGCATGCATCATGCATGATTTAAAAGTTTGAAAGGCTTTCAAGTTTCAACTTAACTTAAGGATGCTTGATTTAAAAGTTAGAAAGACTTTCAAGTTTCAATTTAACTTTAAAACTTTAAAACTGAGAATGTAAATTAGAAAGAATTCAAAGTAAATAATTAATTGACATAATCTTAAAATTATTGAAATTATATTTAGATATTAGGTAAATAATTAATTGAGTATAATAATAATTCGGTTGTGGTCTTATGGAAAAGCTCAATATGAAGTTTTGTAATTGTAATTATGCCATATCTCTAAGTTGTCTTTAATTTGTATTCCAAAATTAGTCCATCTCATCAAGGATTCAAGTCTCTTGCATATCCACCTTTATTTATCCTAAAATTAGTTCACCCTTTAGTCTTTGTATATTTAAAATATGATTTTCTTATTATTCCATTTTATCTCATTTATATTACTTTGGCATTAACTCTTCGAATAAGTGTGAAAGTTTTTTAGCTCATCTTAATAAAAAAAATTACTCAGGTTGTGCATTCCATTTCAAGATATTTATTAAAGGGAAGAATTTATGAAAATATGTCAATGGCAATAATCATATTCCAGAAAAAAAAATAACAAAAATAAAGATGAATATGCTAAGTGAAGTTAAGGATGTTTAAATCATGGCTTGAAATTTTGGATTCGTTGAGCCATCATCTTAAATCTTTGAACGGTACTTCGATTTTAAACAAGATCCCCATTAAGAAATGCAGTATTGACATCCATTTGTCATATTTTATAATCGAAATAGGTTGTTATGGCCAAAAGAATTATGATGGACTTAAGCATGACAATCGGAGAAAAAGTCTCCTCATAGTTTATACCCTCTTTTTTAGTATAGCCTTTAGATGCCTATCTAGCTTTAAAAGTCTCTACTTTCCATCTGATCCTCTTTTCCTTTTGTAGATCCATTTACACCCTATGACTTTTACATTTGGTAGTAGATCTACAAGGATCCAGACTTCATTGGTGTACATGGAATCTGTTTCTGATTCTATCGCCTTAAGCCATTTTTCTACATCAACATCATTAATGGCCTGTGTATACGTAATGGGATTCGTTTCTTCTTGATCCGAGATGGCACTAATGCCTTCTCCTAAACCTAGATACCTGCCTAGTTGTCTCACAACCCTCCCACTACGTCTAGGCACTACTTGATGTTCAGGCTGCTCTTTTGATTCAACTATTCAATCCATTTCGACATCTTGTTTTGTTATATCCAAATCGACTCTTGGTTTGGATGAAATAGCTAACTCCTTTAGTGTTACTTTACTTCTTCCTTTGTGATTTTTCACAAATTCTTCCACTAAGAAGGTTGCATTTGTCGATACAAATACCTTCCTATCCTGAAGATTGAAAAAATAGTACCTTTGTGTACCTGTAGGATATCCTACAAACAAACATACTTCTGACCTTGGTTCCATCTTTGTAGATTCAGGTGAATCTATAAAGAAGGGCAGCCCTAAGTCCTTAAGTGTCGTAATGAAGACACTTTGTAACACCCCACTCCCGAGTGACCCGAACCTGATATCATTGATGATATCCGAGTTCATGTCCCACGAGGGTGGCGTACTACATCAGTCGGTCGGTAAAACTCGGTATACCTTTTTCTTATTTTTTAAACTATTCATCCCGTGTTAAAAGGAAGCAGTTTAAGTCATTTAACAATTACGCGGAACAAGCAGTAAACAGTAGTACATCTTTCGCAGTAGATACAATCATTTAATAATATTTTACAGTAACCAAAAAGTACAATTACAAATCAGTTACAACAATTGCGGACTACAAACTTAGGAAATACTAATGCAGACGCGAACTGATCCCGACCTTTATCTCAACTTGCACCCAGGCATACTCCCGTGTCAAACAGGGTACTCTTCTAGTCCTGAAAAATAGATTGCAATTTTGGATGCGTTTGCGAACTCAATGAGAAACAATCATAGATGGTTCTCCCAATTCATGCATCACATAAGCATGATACAGTATGAATCCAGTAATCATACAATTATCATGCTAATACAATCACAGTAACAATCACGGTAAACAGGACAGAGATACAGTCATATCACAGTCCCACTCCCGAGTGACCCGAACCCGATATCGTTGGTGATATCCGAGTCCGGGTCACTAGGGAGTGGGGTGTTACATTTAGGTGGTATCAGAGCCCAGCAGTGCGTATTGTATCTGGGCAATTTCTGAAACATAGGGTGCATGCATTTGAGTCGTGTCGTTGCAGACTGTGGCAACTGATCCCTAGTCTAAGTCGCACGAGTAAAAATCCTACGTGTGCGTATGTGTTAAGTGATTGAAAAGTGAGACTGTATTAGCGGGTGAACCCCTGAAAGCGTATAAGTAATTAGGAAAGGAAAAAATGAAAAATAGATACGAAAATTGATATTGTACTGTGGTTAGAACTTTTTGACTGTGAGATTAGTATGACTGTGTTGGCCTAGACTGATTAAGGAAAGAGTGATATCATACTGAATTCCCATATTAAAATGGCATGGCAATATTATGGCGAGAGAAAACGAATATGTCGAGAACTTAGAGAGGTCCACTGGAGATAAGAGAAGCATACTAGTTATAGTAGGCCTAAGTGAGATTAAAAGTCCGGGATGATGGCGTAATTAGAGCTTTGACTGTATATACGATGAAATGGGAAACATTGGAACTGAGTAAAGCGTAGATGATCTGATCAGGCAGATATTGATTTATTGTATTGGTGTGAGATATTAGTAGATATCATAGATAGATGATGATAGCGAGATTGTAAGAAGATCAATAGTGTACTGTAATGGTCTATCGAGAACTGAAAGAACTGAAAAAGCAAGGTGCCTAGTGCCTAGTAGAGTAAGAAAGAGTAGAAATGGTGAGATAAAAGTGTACAGATAAACTGAAATGAAATGGGGGAACGGTTATGATTATGAGCGCCTAAGCGTGAGACGGAGATGGTTATGCGAATATTGTGCTTAGAGTTTGGAAACTAGTATCAAGAGATGGTAAGGGAAAAAGACAGACTGACAATTTTCTACTGATTGTGTATCGGGAAATTCTAGATTTGGTTGAAAAGATGTATATAGACATAGAAATGGTAAATAGATAGAGATACAGTGAAGTTGCACCAATGATTTTGTCGTGTTTTAGGGGACTGTGCATACTCTAGCCTAGATTGTTTGAGGATAATAAAGAGCTACGTAGCAGTAATGAGATGACATTGTACCAGCCAAGTAGATATGACCTTAAAAGGGTCAAGCTGACACATGAATGATATGGAATGAAACTAAGGAAATGAAAAATGAAACAATGATAGTGATATATGAAAAGAGTTGTCGCATTTAAGTCGATTTACCGTTGTGAGTATCTATGGGCTAGTAAAGTTGATCAGGATTAATGAAACGTATGTAAAAGATACATGGAAATCATAGAGGAGATGATCGGTGAATGATTAGAGTGGCTATAAGTGTAAAGTTTATATTGGATTAAAGTACGACATAAGCGGTCTGAATGTACCTGTATGAGAGTAAATGAAAAATGATTATGGCAGAAGTCCTTTATTCGAGGATTAGCATAAACGGAAAGGAATTTTGTGGAAGTCTCAATTGTATAAGTTACTCAGTGGTCTCCAGAAAAGATGAAATGAGTTCTGGTAAGGTGTAGATTATTGAATAAGTAGTGTTTAGGTGACTGTCACATGGAACCTTAGTGCAAGGAATGTTCTGAGTTTTCAAATTATGGCATAAAATTGTTCTAATAGAGATAGTGCGTATAGTTAAGAATTGTTCTGATAGTTAAGACTGATTGAAAGGCAATTAGGGAAAAGTAATTGGCTGATTGAGATAGTACTAATTGATTGATGAGACTTTCGTGAGCAGTATAAAGAGGGACTACTGGTCAAACGAAATGAATTATGGACAAAATCAAAAGTGAAATCTCACGAGGAGATTTAGACATCATAAGTGAATTATACTCTTGAGATTAGCTGTATTGTGTGTGCGGAAATGTAAAGTATCCATCGACATGAGTGGAATTTTAATTTGAGGTGATCCTATTGCCATGTGAAGTGAATAGATTTCCATATATGATGCAAAACTGTCGGGAAATCTAAATTTGAAATGAAGAATAAAATAGTTCTGAACTGTTAAGTGAAATACTAAAATGAAGTAGAATTTATGGAAGTCCAAGTACAGATGATTAGGTATTGGTACTTATATCAATGTGAATGATAGAAAATCAATTGAAAAGCAAAAATGAATAGAGACAAGAAGTCCAAAAGGAAAACTGACAATGACGTGATGTGGTGTTATTGTCATATAAGGGATTGTAAATACATTAATTGTAGACTGAATAAATTGAATGATATTTGGTGATGTATGGAATAGTGCAAGAGGGAAAGATGCGAGGTAAGCAAATGGTAGTAGCTATGATTGTAGACGAAATGTGTTTGAAAGGGGTGAACAGTGAAAAAAAAAAAAGAGAACTATATGACTAATTGAGAAATTTGATACTGATGATAAGCATACCCTTGGAGAGTGGATAAATGGTATTGGTGTTATGATCGAAATGATGTAAAACCTTGGAGACTTTAGTAGATTCCTATAAGAATATACTGTGTTTCGTGGAGGAAAAAGAATGCTATAAATGATTACTACACTGACATTGCTGAAATAAACGGACAATTCTGCCTACTAGACATCAAATAGTGAACAGACAATGCTGTAATAAATAGACCACTTACAGATATTGGGATTTTTCAAAGAAAGTCAAGTAGATTATGGATAATTAGGAAGTGTTACTGGGAAATTGAAGTTGTAAATCTAGTGATACTGGATAGAGATAAGAAAATTTAAGAGTGCAGGAGTTAAAGTAGTGAGTCCTATAAGGAGTTTGAATATGCGAATGAAGTGAAAAAAAATAATAATAATAATTTTGGATGATTCAAAGAAGAAGTATGCGTACCCAGTAAAAAGTGATAGAACAAGAAAGTGAACAGTCGAAGCTAGACATTTTAGTAAATGTATGCGAAAAGGGAAATTGAATAACTATGGGTATACAATAAAGTGATATTGATTCAAGTGCTTATAGGTTTGAATGTTCAACAGGAAAAATGCTTAAGTGGTTTGGGTTTCACAGGGTTTTGATTGTATGATAGATTCCTGAATTACTGTAGGGATACACTGTTACACTGTACAGTGCCTAACGGGAGTCAAAAACCACAATGAAATTGAGACTATGATGAGTGAAACAAAGGAAAGTGACTTAGGAAAACTGCATGGGTTAGCTAAAGTGGATCAGGATCAGACAAATGAAACAGAGTAAAAAGCATATCCGAATAGAGTGCGTGAACATTATAGAATAGTGAATTGTCTAAGGAGAATTGAATTTGAACAGAGAGTCAATGGGACATAAAGAATGACTGTATTAGGTAAAGTATCACTGGTTATAGTGGAATGAAGCTAAATGTCATTGTATTGGTACCAAAGGAATGTGAATCATCCCTGACGAGATACAAGAGGTTAGGGTAAGTATCACCTTGAAAAGATGTACTCAATGGAATACGAATTAGTCTGTATGTTACTGGAAAAAAAAGGTAATATTAGTAACCTAGACTGGATGGATAAAACGTGATAAGTGAACAGGTTCAGAAATAAGGAACTTAATCATAGCATCGGAACCAAAGGTAATAGCTACTCTGAAAATGGCAAGTGAGATAGTATGATAGTAAAATCGTCAACTGACAGCCTTGTTAAATTCGTTTACTGTGATGAGTGTTAATGAATTGGCCAAATAAGGGATTGGACAACTGACTGAGTGTGGTTACTATGACCTTTCAGAAAATGAATCATTGAGTGGAAAATTGTATGGGACATGTAGAGAAATTTGCTAACTGTCATAATGAACTGTTGATTGGGAATTTCGAGTACGAAATTTTTTTTAGGAGGGGGGAATTGTAACATCCCACCCCCTACTGGAAGGGTAAAATAGAAAATTTGGCATAGGATGGGATTGGTAGGGATGAATTGGTACTGTTCAAGCATAATAGGATTGGTACACAGTCACATTTGTGCACATGAAATTATAGGACATGCATACATGACATTCCCGATTTGCGCGCCTAAGACAATTTTATTGGGATTAACGTAGTTAATGGGTTTGAAAAATTATTCTGAGTGCGCCATAAATTGTTTTCTATTTTAAGGAATTTTTATGAATTTTTCTGGATTTTCCGGAGAAAATTCCCGAACCAGAAAAATCGCCAATTGGCAAACCGGTCGATTTTTGGTAGCGAAAATTGCTACCCAATGGCACTGTAATATTGGGTATATTATTTTGGGATTGAAATTAGGGTCATTTGAGTTGATTGGGTTAGTTTTTGATCTGAATTAAAGAATTGATATGTTGACTTTTCTTTTAAATTTTTGACCAATTAGATTTGGCCACCAAAAAGCTTCATTTAATGCTCCAATTTGTTCCTATCGGTTTGCCTAATGAATTACATGAAAAGAGTGAGTTTTCTTATTGTAAAAACACATAACCGAAGCATCTCTCCATTTCTATATTCTCACCATCGAAATTTTTGCTTCTTTCTTCACCTTCCTCCACAAATTCAAGATTTTCTCTTCTTCCAACAAAGTTAGATGTTTGCTATGATGAGGAGATGCATGCTTGGTCTTAGTAGAAGTAGTTAGAAAGCATAGGAAAGAATTGAAGAGAAGAGAAGGTTGGAAAAGCTAATTAGGTAAGTAAATGAATTAAGTTTTATATGATGTTTTAATGATGTTTCTATTAGGAATTGAATGCCATGGTAGTTAGGAGCACTTAATGGGAGGGCTAGTGTATTTATTATGATGATGGATGCATTAAATTGATGTCAATTATGGCTTGAAGTAATGGGTATAAGGTTAGGGTTGGTTATGAATTGAAAGTAGGATGATTGATGCATGGTTTTAACTTGATTTTGATGGCATATTGATGATTGATTTTACTTGGAAATGAAGAATTGAGTGCTGAAAATTTTTGAGTATTAGTCCTATTTCATGTTTGAATGTTGTAAGAACTTATTTGTGCTCATTTGGATGCTTAATGATGTGGTATAGGCATTGGAAATGATAGAAACTATGTTTAGGACCAAATCTGGAAATTTAGGTTTTTCACTGATGACACTGTTTTGAGCATAACGCATTTTGTAGGAATGCAAATGAGGTGACGTTTCTGGCCACTTAAACTTTAGGATGTTAGCAAGATTGTTGTCTGAAATAGGTGTTGTCCAATATTAGCTTTAAGAGGGTGCCATTTGGCTTGGAAAGTTACTGCTATTGACTGAAATGAATAGTACCAGAAATCATACCCTAGAGTTTTGCTAATTTTTATAATTTAATTGAGAAGGAATTAGGAACAATGGACTAAATGAAAATTGTAGCATATTAAGTTAGCTTTCCAATGCCACTGAGTTTGCAATTTTTAGATATGTATATTAGGAGTTATGAACTGATGATTGTTGGCTGTTTTCATGCATTGCATGAAACCTAGCTAGATTGGCAGATTTGGTGTACATTCTGATTTGGAGTAATTTTAGTAATTTTTTTAAATTGAATTGGTTTTAGGGATCTACTGAAGAGTTGTAGATGACACATTAATCTTGAAAATGGTATATGGCATGTAATATTTGGAGATCAGATATGAGAGTTATGGATTTTCAAAATCTGAACCTGGATTGGGATGTTAATTACTGATCAGGTCAGAAAATTGCATAACAGATTTGAAATTGTTATATGTTTAATTGGAGTCTGTTTATTTCACGAAGAATTGAATTATGAGATTTTATCTTTTCATGGATATAAAGCAGTAATTTTTTTGACTTGTGTACAGGGAGTTATGCTTGATAGAAATTTACTGATCAGATTGAGTGTTTTCAGGGACAGCAACATTGAGTGAATTATTTAACCTAGTTAGTAAGAGCAATGAAATTTTTGTTGTTCACAAAAGTTGTAGAAAATATTGTGAGCTTGATGAGCATATTTATTGAATAATGTTTGACTGCCTAGAATGAAAGTTAGTGAATTTCCAATTACTGATCTGTTTTAAGAGGTGAGTGTGTGGGCATAGCTTCCATGGGATTTTTGACACCCTTCGGGGTAGAATTGCTTGTTCAGGTCTAAATGAAACTTGTAGAGGGTTTCATTACCTTTCCAACGAGATATAGTTTGTATTTTTCTGAATTGTGTGTAAAAATTTATTGTAGATTGAATTTCGGACAGGAAAGAGGGAAAAAGAGAAGGAAATAAGGGCTATTAATTGGTAAATTTGGTTTCTTTCGTGAATAACTTTTCCGTCCAACGTCCGATTGACCTGATTCTTGAGGCATCGGATTCATAGAATATGGAATTTCATTTTCTGAGTGATTCGGGATTTTTGGACGGAAAATTGACGTGGGTCCGAGTAATAGACCGTTAATCACTGTTTTATTTAATTAGGGACCTATAGAGGTCCAAATTGAGCGCCGTTAGCGCCATTGGTTTTCTAATTTTTAAACGGATTTTTCTAGTGGAAAAAAATAGAATTACGGCTGGGAATTCATGAATATACATTATACACCTACATATGCATCATTAACGAATTCGGATTGGATTTTTAGTGATCGTTTTATTCTCTGTTTCTTATAGAGACACAACTGGAGCGTCGTTCGACCGACGTAACTGAGACTTTTCGACAATAGCTCGAAAGTAATAGGTGAGTAACCTAGGTGGTTATCTCAATCTATGTGTTTAATGTAACTTGATTGCCCTACGGGGATTACTGTGACTGTACATTATAGACTATTAATTGTGAATTATTTATGGACTGTTACTTATGCAATACTGATTGTTAAGTGACTGTGCAATGTGATTACTTATGCGATAAAGACTGTTAATTGACTTATTGACTGCAAAATATTAACTGTTTATAGGATGTGCAACTGGGCATATGCATTCATCCACAGATGCATAAATTGATAAAGAATAATTGTAAACCGACTCGCCACTGATACTGATACTGCGAGCTTTGAGCTCGAAGGGAGTCCTACTCCCTAGACGTCAAACGTCTACTGACTGATACTGAAAAAGGGTTTCGAGCTCGAAGGAAATTCTACTTCCCAGACGCTAAGCGTCCACTGTTTACTGTTATGCGCTCGGTCACAACACTGTAATAACTGGAAAGAGTCACATGTGCATTGCATACTGTACTGA
>JAOTAZ010107894.1:0-10144 GCA_025629785.1 Erythroxylum oxycarpum
TAGTTATATAGACACAACGATCCTGGGTTTCGGGAAGGTCCCGGGACAAAAATTTTTGTTTTCCGCACCGGGTACATATGATGTGCCCACCGGGATTTTCCTACTTACTCACCATTATACATGAGCTTGTCCCAAAGCAAACAATACGACAAAAGAAAATAAAACAAAAGCAGTGACCCAAATAGCTTGATACCAAAGAATCTTTGCCCAATATGACATGATTGCTAACATCCGACCAACCCCTGAATTACCAAGAACTTAGATGAAGCTTCCGTAAATCAACTCGCGAATAGAATGCATACAAGAGAAGTAATTAGCACCAGTAACTTCATTATTAGAGTAAATTCTTCCTTGTCCAATTCCTTCTCGATCTCTTCCTCAGTAGCACTCTTCATTGGGGTTCTTTTTAAATCTTCAATCTCCTTTCCGCTTCTCAAGGTTATGGCACTGACATTCTTCGGATTCACCTCGGGATGTGCTGACAATTTTCCTCCTCCTTGCGATTCTAGGCGATTGAGCCTTACTGCCATTTGACCCAATTGGTAATCCGTACTCTACTGGCTTGTTTTCATTTCCTGTTGGCTTGTTCTCATTTCCTGTTGGATTGCTCTCATTTCCTGTGGGCTTGCTTTTATTTGTTGAATATCCTGGTGCAATTGCAAGTTGGTAGCAACAAGTTTGTTAACAAGTTCTTCTAAAGACGCGTCTGAATTATGTTGGCTTTCTGGATCTTAGGTGCTAAAACATATGTTTTTTAAAAATTGCCCTCCATCCATCTGGAATTGTAAAGTATTCTCCTCCAATTGCAACATCAATTCTTCCAGAGATAGACTGGAGTTATGATAGGAAGCTTCTGGTCTGTACGAGAATTGTTGTGTGTCCTGCAAACTATCATGGAAGTAATTATGATGATTATTCCATCAATAACAAAAGTTAGGTTGATCAGTCCAAACATTGTTATAGGAATGAGAATACGAATTATAAAAGAAATTACTTTCGTCTATATTGATTTTTTTGGTTTTTTCGAAACAAACAAAATGCAAAGATCACAAAATAACGAAAAAGAAATCAATCACAAACAAATATATACAAAACAACATTTAAATCACAAACAAAAACTAAACACCGCACTCCTTGACAATGGCGCCAAAATTTGATCGTGCGTCGTAACGTTAGTCAAAATTAAAATAACTAGATTACTACTGTAGAGTGGTGAGTCTAGGTCAATCCCACAGAGAGTGCATGTAAAGTTTATGAAATGAAATTAACCAGTGTTTACACGTAATGGAAGGGGGTTTAGATTTTTTAAATGAAAAAATAAAATAAAATAAAACTAACTAATAAAAACAAATTAGAGAAAACATGCAAAAATGATAAAAGTGGAGAATTTGGTAAAGACCCGGTTCTTCGGATCAATCTCAGCCTAAACCCTAATTAAGCATATTTTATTAATTTATTGCTCTTTAACCTCTTCTAGCAATTATTAATCGTGGGTTAAAAATTAACTTGAGTTTTTCCTTAGGTTTTGTTTAATCAAGATACGATCCTTAATGAAACTTAACCACCGACCAACCTAGAATACGATCTCTAGATTTAATTAGGCAGTAGCATTATAAATTAGGAAAACCGATTAATCAAGGCAACAACCACAT
Source organism: Erythroxylum oxycarpum (assembly GCA_025629785.1). Classification (NCBI taxonomy): domain Eukaryota; kingdom Viridiplantae; phylum Streptophyta; class Magnoliopsida; order Malpighiales; family Erythroxylaceae; genus Erythroxylum; species Erythroxylum oxycarpum. The sequence continues at coordinate 1,653 of JAOTAZ010107894.1, forward strand.
ACGATGCATCATTTAACCTAGGTCATGTTATCCCTAATAATTACGAATCATTAGTCACTACACATGAATTTCAACATAACAATTATGGATTATATTAAAATTCTAGCAATGGATTTGAAATTGATAATTCAATGAATGCATTAAAATTACCAAATTGCAATACCCAATAGGTTCATACACAAATAATCGAACAATAACGAAAAGTCGATTATCCATACACAATACCCAAATCAATTAAAACAGGATAACACAATCAATTCATAATGAGAGAAAGAAACGACAAAATAATTAAAATAATACTTAACTCGGGTCGTTGGCATTGATTTTACCTCCGAATCGGCGTCGGAACGTCTAGCTCTTTATGGATCTTTCCCGAGAAAATAATTCAGCTCCATCCAAAGTCCCTGCTCAAATACCCCTTGATCTTTTACTATTTACTGTAGCTCCTTGTTCTACCTATTGCCTGCTTGCACCTATGCTTCTACTGTTTTATCATTGTTGCACCGCACCAAGCTCCTTGATTTATTCCTCACAGCTGATTCAAGTCTCTAGCGTCTCCTGTTCATCGATGTGACCAATAAAGGTCACCCTCGACTTAAAACATTTCAAGCTCTCCTGTGGCATTTTTTGTTGCGTCTCTTACGTGATATGTCTTGTGCGTCTGCGATATTTGCGTCACACTCTCCTAGCTGCTTCACTCCCCTAGTGTATTGCCTTGTATCCCTTCTTCATTTATCCCATTTAAGTTTGTTGTACGTGGCATCTCCCTGTGGCTTCTCCTGTTCTGCGTGACTGTTGCGTCTCGCCTGTTAGCGTTCCATAACTGTCCTCTATTTTAGGCTAGCCTCTTAATTAATTCCCCAATTAAAATGTCTTCCTTTGTTGCTTTTGCACCTGATGTTGCTCTTAGCTGTGCATGATTTTATAGCTCATGTCTACTACGTTTTTAATTGAAACGCTACACTCCACACCCAAGCTTCTTATTGCATGACTTCAAAATGATCCTTTAAAACCTCAGCTGCTATGGACGTGTCTTATAAAATCCTAATTGCTTTTGCACTTCTATTTGAAAACGTTGTGATTGATGTCGTTTTTGCAAGCGTCTTTTAATGCTTTTAAGAATTTTGTCTTCTAGGACTTAAATATATATCAACATATCCAACCTAGCAAAAAACACAAATTGAATAACAGTTACGCATTTTATCTTTAAAATAGGATTGAAATCACTTAGAAATATATAAGATAATTCAATCATATCATTTTACCTTGAGAATATAATTTTGGAAGATAGGTTGTGTTCATGTTCAAGTTTATTTTATGTTGGGTTGTTTTGATGAAAATGGCTGAAAATTTTAAATTCTGGATTCTGTTCAAGAGGCTTTCGCTGCGGCGACGATAAAATTGCAGGTTTGCCACGACGTAAATTTTATGAAAGGTTTCGCTGCGGTGAAACAACAGGTCACCGTAGCGATGCCCGCCTATGCTTCCGAAGGATCTTTCTTTTAAATTTTCAACTTCTAAGTCTTTCCTCCACGCTCAAGTTTTATGCTTCCGTGTCCGATGTTGGGCTCCGAAAATGGCGTCCAGCATCGAAGAACAAGCAATAACAAGGGAGCATATGGAATCAAGCAAGCATGGAGCCATTGAAACCAATGGTAAGGAGGTAAATCTTCAAGACCTTCCTTTTCCTAATTCATATTTGATGAGCAAGCAAATAAATGGCATTAAGCATGAAAAAGATATCACTGATTTATTCGGTAAAGTGGAAGTCAACATTCCTTTGCTTGAACTTGTGAAACGGGTTCCTACTTATGCCAAATACCTTAAGGGTCTGTGTATCCATAAGAGGGAGTTTAGGCCAAATGAAAGAGTCCAAGCAAGCTCAAATGGGTTCGCCTTATTCAAACCTCAGATTCCTATAAAATGCCAAGACCTTGGATCTTTCACCATTCCTTGCATTATAGGTAGAGCTACCATAGGGAGAGCCTTGTTAGATTTAGAGGCAGCCATTAATGTTATGCCTACGTTTATTTATCTGTTATTGGGGGTCAATAACCTTAAGTCTACATCTGTAGTTCTCCAATTGGCGGATAGGTCGATTAGGCATCTTATGGGCATTATAGAGGATATTTTGGTCTAAGTCAAAGGTTTAATTTTTCCAGGTGATTTTTATGTGCTTGATATGTATTTTGAAGTTGTGCAGGACACTTCTTTGATTCTTGGTCGGCCCTTCTTAAGGACTGCTAGTACCATGATTAGCATGAAATAAGGTACGATCACCATGGAGGTAGGAGATTAGCAGGTGAATTTTAACATATATGAGGCTATGAAACACCCTTATGAAGACTATTCGCTCCTAGGAGTTAACATGCTTGATATTGTCGTTGATAATGCATGCATTGAGTTTGAATTCACAATGAACCCATTCACTGATGACTCTTTGAAAGAAGGATTTTTCGCTGATCTTTCAGATGAACCGAGGAGTGTGGACGTTAGCACCGACGAGGGAAGTGGTCAAGTTGCCTCACCACAGCATAACTATCAGCCAAACTTCCACTCGGAGATGAAAGATCCACCATAGTCACTAGGTTGTTTCTCATCCTTCACTTACAACTTACTTTTGTTCTATGATTGAATATGACATTGTGGATGCATGAGTATGTTGAATAAGTGTATGGGAGAAACCACTTTAGTAGAACTTAGGTTTAGTTTTCAGTTATTGCAATTTTGATTCAATAATTTTTCTTGACTTTATATTTGTTGTCTTTTAGTTTTATGCATGACACTTCTACGATTGAGGAAATTGGGGGTAAATGGATGAATTGCATTTTGTTTTGTAATGCTTAAGAACCTTGCTTATGAACAGAGTATCAGTAGAATTTTTCATCGTCTATCTTGCTAGTTTCTCCTCTCGGGTCCGCATTTGCGCCTCTCTCCTTCTACCTTGTAAGTATCTTGCTGTTTTGCTTCTTATCTCTTCGTTTTCATTGATATTAGGGCATGCAGCTGCGGCAAAATGCGGCGAAGAAACTTGTTTCGCTGCGACGTGGCTAGCTGTAATTCTTGACCCTGGCGACGGAACCTTGTTCGTCGTAGCACGGTAAGTGTAGATTTTGCCACGATAATACATCATTTTTGCCGTGGCAGACTTAGTTGGTTTTGACTTTCAGTAAACTTTGTTTAGTTCTTTTGTTTATTCTTTCCTGTGTTTGTTTTTCTGTAGGAACATGCCTCGAACTAAGAACCCTACCTATCAATCCCCCACCATCTTTTCTAGTTCATCTAATTCTTTCAGTAATTCTGATCCTACCAATAGCACTGATTATGATTTTGCCAATCTAGCCAAAAAGATTGACGCTAGGCCATTCATTAGAGAGCGTTCCTTTCCCTTGACTCCCCACAACAATCCCTTTGTTCGCTAATTGTTCAACTCTCAGTTAACGGGATAAGTCTAACCTAGAGCTCAGGGCAATGATAAATTCGTTCGCCATTTCTATACTTATGCCCACCTTCACAACACTATAGACATTAATTTCCGTAGTGCACAATCCTCTGCAGCATTCACCACAGCAAGCATCAGTGATCATTATAACCTCCCACCTATTTTTCGCTGCCACTACGAGCAGTTGATACACCATTATCTATGGGACGATGTTATTCGTACCCTCTGTCCTGAGGGCACTGTTTTGCATAAACCAAGGATCTATCAACGTTATCTTAAACATTCTTATCTACGACCTGAAGCTCGTCCTTGGCTCCACCTAGTTAGTAACAACATCATCCCAACCTCCCACCTAGCCTACGTAACGAAACAGCAAGCCCTATATCTTTACCTTCTGATGATTGGTCGCCCAGTTGACATAACCCATGCCATTGTCTCTGCCCTCCAAGACTCCATCACCACTGCCAAACTCACTAATGCCATCACTTTCTCCCACCTCATCACAGACATATTCTGGGCCCATAACATCTCGAAATTCAATAATGATAGCTATTTTGACCCAGCTCCTCTGTTTCGTTACGTCCGCCTTAAACAACCCCAACTACAACCTCCTCCATGATCCTCTGCCCATTCTAACCCACCTCTTGATGTTGTTACCACCCATGCCGCTACAGTGCCAAGAGAGGATGATCCTCCAACTTCGATCCCTCTTAAGTCCGTCGCTTTACAGACCCTCACTAGCCGAGTTAATAGCCTCTCCGCTGACATGGCTACCCTCAGGGACACTCTCCATCAGGCAATCGCCTGATAGGACGAAGATCGGCGGGATCATCGACAGATGGATGCTTTGCTAGCTGAGAACCTGCACTTCCAGCTCCCTTCTGATGAAGATGACCCAATCATCGGTGCTGGCCCATCGGGAGCAGCTCCTTCACACCCTAGGGATGATCACCTAATGGAGTAGCTCGAGTGTTTCTTCTTGTATTTTCTTTCCTTTTGTTTTTATTTTTCTAATTAATTTGTCGGATGCTCAATTCCATTTTATAATGTTCAAACTTTTTGCCCGCAATTTACATCTAATTCTCTTTGTCCTTCCGATGTGTTGCTACTGTGCCTTCCCTTATCACTTTCTTACATAATTGTGTTTATTATTCTTCATCATTGAGGACAACATGATGTTTAATTGTGGGTGATGTTTCAATTTGCAATTTTTTTTGTGTATGTGCATCATTTTTGGCTATTTAAATGTTTGTGTAAGTCAATTGTGCTTAATGTTCAAATTCTAAACTTGATTTTTAAGCCAAACTGTCATTTGTCGCTGCGGCAACCGCTTTCTTCACCGTGGTGATAGTGCAACATGAATTTTTCTCCATGGCGAAGCTTGCATACTGACTTGTTCGTCCCGGCAAACATTTGGTTTCGCCGTGGCAATGCTATACCTTTGCATAAGTTGTTTTTAAATTGCCTTTTTTCAATCATTCTCCTCAATTAGATTCTTTTCACTTCTGTGTCTCGAGGATTTTATAAATATCAAAGCGGTCCCTGTGTTCTTGAAAATGCTATCTATATTTTTAAATGATAATTGGTTTTGGCTAATTTTAATTTCAATGTTTTCAACACAAAGTAAGTGAAGGTACGCCGATAAAGTAGCACCTTACGTTTTAAACCTTGATATTATTAATTGAGATACTAACCTTGTTTGAAGGATATTTGAGCCTAATTTTTTTTCATCTTTGTGTGTATCTGCTTATTTTCATATCTCTCTAGAACTTGTATTAATTCTTGATCAAAGTTTGATGATTTAGAATTTTGTTAACATGATAGAGGCATTCTTGCAATTGAGCCATACTTATCCATTGCTAGCCTCCTTGAGCCATACTTTTGAGTACATGCAGATGTCTTATTATTGTTGTGAATAATTTATCTCCACTTCCTCCTTCAAGTATTTGTGAAAAGAAAAAAATTTGGTTATTGAGGAAAGCCAAGAAAAAAGAAGAAAATAATAATAATAATAATAAATAAGATCAAACGGCTTCCTCCGATAACCGAAAAGAAGAAAAAAAATCAAAAGAAAATTGTCAAGTGATAGATTATGTTCTTGTTTGTATAAATATTTTTCTTACTCACAGTTGACGTTTATTTCCTAATTGTGATGCATGTACTCATTCTTTCTTTTTCTTTCTACTCTATCCATTTTATTTAGCCTTCCGTACATAACAATCTTGAAAAGTCCTTTTGATTTTCAAAATTATAGTTCTTGTAGTGGACAAGTAGAACTATCACAAGTGTATGGTAGAGAGTGGACTAAGCAGATTTTAGAGTGAAATTATCCCAAAAACACGTGAGTTGAGAGTAAACACCATGCCTTGAGTGAAATCTCTTGGATTAAATTCTTATAGAGTTTATTTTCTTGGCGCTCTTTTAGTCAGCTTGGGTTGATTTCTGAGAAAGTAGTTTTACCAATTTCTTACTCTCATTTTTAAACATGGTCAGAATTTTCTCTTACACTTGTGTCTCTTTGATTTTTATAAACTTTGTCTAGGAATACAAAGGTCTAAGTGTGGGGGAATTTGATTGAGTCCAAGTTTATTATATAAATTGGCGACATTTTCATGGTCTTTACTACACTTCTTGGCTCCTTTTCTTAGATTTTATGCTTAATTTGACTCTTGAGTGCCTATCTTTATTTTATGTAGTTTGAGAGTACAATTGTCATAAATTATTATTAATTGCACTAAATCTATTTTCTAACAACAATTGATACTGCAAATTACCATTTTTCATTGTAGGAGACTCAAAAAGAAGAGACTCAAGAAGAAGAAGTTGAGTCAAGGAAGGCTAAAGAGGATAATTCAATAAGTCAATAAGTTAACAGGTGCAACAGAAAGTTCGCCGTAGTGAAGATTGAAGGATTCCAAGCAAAACCTTCAGGAAAAGTTCACCGCAACGTAAAGTAATTATGTAGCCTCGGTGAAGGAACCAACAATGAAGCTAAAACTTACGGGAAAAGTTCGCCGCGACAAACGTATCCTGTTGCTGTGGCGAACCTTCGAATACCCGAACCATTTTTAGGAAATTCACCCACTGTGTAACTAGATCCAAACCCGTTTTCTTTTAAAAACCTACCATTTTAGGTTAAAAAGGAGAGTTGACACTTAATACAAGAGACTTTTTGACTCTCTCTTAACGATCGGACACAACTTCATCCGTTCTCCTCCACTTTTTCGTCCACTCATCCACCGGTAGCTGGTACCATGAATGCTTTTGGGAGGTTTCTGGTTGTAAATTCTCATGAAGCTATGCTTGCCTAGGTACCTCTTTCCTCTTGGAGATATGGCAATGGCTAGAGTTCAACGGGCTTCAAAGGGGAGTAGTTTAATCATGTTCAGTTACATTGTTATGAATTCCTAGGTTTAGGATTTGTAATGTATAGATGAATATTCTTGATTAGAGTTTAATTAAGCATTGAACATTCAGTGTGTTAATGGGTTTTGTTGATGTAGAACTTTGAACTTGAATATATGAAGTCTCATATATATCTATTTGTGATTTGGTTAATTCTCTTTTATCTACCTAGTTGTGTTTGATATTGAGATGATGCTTTTTGCATTGACTTACCCATTGCACACACTAAGATGCATTTAACAAGGTTTTAAGAGATAGAGTTCATGGACTAAAACATTGGACTTAAAGAGTTCTTTAAGGTTTACCAATTGAAACTTAGTGATCCTCCCATAAAAATTTGTTTTGGACAATAATAGCCAAAGCTCGTTTTTCAAGAGGATACTATTATCATTTGATTCTTGTTTTTATCTTACTTATTCCAAAAAATCCAAAAATACTTTTTATTACATTTTCATTACAATTAATTTCATTTTGCCAAGATTTACAAACATCAAAGCCCCGTTTCTTTAGCTTGCATTTCATGACATATAGTTACCTTAGATCAATTCATTAGGTTTGACCTAAGCTTGCATTTTATACTGCAATCCTTGGAATTAATTTTTTGGTTTAACCTCCAAGGGCAAGAACAAGAAGGATCCGAATCAGTTGCAAGGTCGACCCGACGTGCTGCATTTCTATACTCCTCCCATACACATTGCTGCTGAAGAAGCGTGATCATTTTGTCAACGGTTATCGAACCCCTGCGGGCCACTTATGGGTTTGTCACTACCTTTAGAGTTTGATGCGAGGTGTGTAGGTCGATTGTTCCCAGCTAAAGAAGACACATGTGCATACTGAGTAAACACCGGTGGTCCCTCTCCTTCACTCATGTTTTGTTTCTGCGGGTTTTTTTTCCAACAACGTCTGAAACCCATCTCTCAACTCCGACTGTAATAGATTTTGAGATTTGGCTAATGTCTCTACACTAGCTGTTGGGACCCGTTTCTGGAACCCAACCTTCTTAACAAAACGGAATCCTAAGTCGAAGAACCGAAAGCGAAAACAAAAATGAAATACAAATCAGATCAAATCGAATCGAAACAAATTTTTGACATCCGTGAACTATCACGTTTTGACAAAACAAATGGGTTGCGTTGGAAACCTTAGACTAAAAAGAATCCTAAAACTGGTATAATTTTTTTTCTTATTCATTCCCTTTCTCTTTAATCAATCTCATACAACTCAAAACAATACAATTTCCCATTTGGAAATTGAACCATTCCAAACTCACTATCTTTTGCCATAAACCGATTTATCGGAAATCGGGCAACATAACGGCTGCAGTCTAAGAAACCTAAAAAATTCTGCAAATCAAACACACACTTCTATAGTCACATCAAACCATAACAATCCATTCAACGGACCTCCTGTCTGTAATCCAAACACAATCAAACACAATTCTAATCCTAACACTTCAATAATTCTCATTCGATAATACATAATATAAATCCATCCCATTCCTATTCACATACAGTCCCAATTTACGATCCATATCATACACAAATCTATTTCTCAAATCCATACACAACTTCTTAATTTTTCATAATTCATACATTTCCTGAAATAATTGCTTACAAAAATACCTCGAATCAATACATAATTTCAT
>JAOTAZ010107924.1:0-10140 GCA_025629785.1 Erythroxylum oxycarpum
AATGGATTGCCTGTATACTTCGGATTTTGTGCTAAGTGTGTATATGGCTTGAATTGCCAATATATGTGTTGTAAGTGATAATGTAATGTAAATTATGTAAGTATTTGAGTTACAATTATGATGTATGATTATGGGTTATGGACTATGGTAAGATGTGAGTATGATTGGACATGTGAGAATTATCAAAAGAGATAGATTTAGAAATGTGTTTTTGATTGATATGGATTCCGGACAGGAGGTCCGGTGATGTATGATTGTGTCGGGGATTGGAAAATTGTAAAAGTGAGATTTGTGTGAGTATTGATGGTATGAAAAAAAAATGTTGTATCAATTTTTGGACTAAACCTTCCATTCGTTTTAGCACCTGCTTCGATTCGTTGATTCGATTTGTTTCCAATTCGTTTTCGCTTCGTTTCGTTCTTTGGTTTCGTTTTCGTTTTTCGGTTGGGATTCGGAAACGGGTCCCAACAACTATGGCACATGCGGAGACAGTATATGTTCCTTTGTTGGAAGAATTAGCCAAACTTAATGTGACATTGAGACAAGTTGAGTCTGATTGTATATTGGCTAACTTTAGAGTGAGGCCAGTATTGAATGAGAAGATTAAGAAATTACAAGAACAAGACAAGAACAAGCTCCGGGAAGAGATTAAAAGTGGTAAACCTTCTGAAATAGAGATAAGAGAAGATGGACTGATGGTGATGGGTAATAGATTATGTATTCTAGACATGTTAGAATTAAAAGATGAGATTCTTGATGAGGCATATAATGAACCTTATGTTATCAGGAAGTACGAGAATGTATAGGGATTTAAAAGAAAATTTATGGTGGAAAGGAATGAAGAAAGAAGTTGCAAAATATGCTAAAAGATGCTTAGTGTGCCAGCAAGTTAAAGCTAAACACCAGGCACCTTCAAGCAAACTTAAACCTCTGCCGATTCCAGAATGGAAGTGGGAGAAGATTACGATGGATTTCTTGATAGGATTGCCGAGGATTAGTAGGAAGCATGTTGCAATATGGGTGATTGTGTATAACATCCCATTTCTTGTGGGAGCGTTAGAATGGTAAATGTGAGTGATTAATGAGAGTTAGAGATGCATTTTCATGTTCATGCATAATATGCCATACACTTATACATAGTTGTTACACATGAAAATAATTGTACATGCATTCATGAATAATTCCGGGTATAATTGGATTAAGTTGTGATCTTTGGGAGTTTCGATAAATTTAATTTTGTTTATACTGGATATTCTATTGGTTGGTAAGAATATGGTATTTGTAAATTTTGGTGAATTTAGGAATAAATTTTGGAAATTATAAAAAATAGGAAAAAGAAATCAAAGGAAGCATTGGAGATAGTTGGATTGTAAAGATGAAAGTTAAGGGAGTTAGTTTCAAAAGAAACTAAGTTAGAGTTTAGTCATTAAGAAAATGACAAGTGTCACTTAGGCTTTTGTACTTTTGCTAGAAGTAGGTTACTATTCTCTGAGAGTTAACAGGTTAAGCCTTGTCTAAGTTCCTTCTTCCTTATCATCTTCTTCAAATTTTTTTCCCATACATAGAATTTTTCATTAAACACCTTTTATGAGATTTCTATGTTTTTCCTTTCCTACACTAAACCTATTTTGCCATTTGTGTCCCCTACCATAAGAAAAACCAGAAGCTGGTCATTGTACTCAGTGAAGTACGGAAATTGTGTGAAGTTTAGGGCTTAAAGATTTTGGAGTTTTCAGCAGGTAAGTGGTGAATAAATCCTTTAGAGTTGGGGATTTATGAAATAAATTTGATGAGTTACTATCATCTGCATGGGAAAATGGCATTTATGTGTTTGTTAATACATACGGTGTTCTTGGGGATGAAAAATTTGGTTATAGTGTTAATTTAGTGTTTTGAAAGATTATTACCGATTAGGTGTTGTAAAATGTTGAAAGTTTGAAAATCTGGAAAATGTTCACTAAGTATGCTTTAGTCTTTTAGCCACAACGTTTTCTCTAGTTGTCCAAACGAGATGATTCTTAATTTGGATTAAACTAGAGATATATAGTTACATTTCGTATGAAGACATTAAATTTCAATTCTATCTGTAAGAATCTCAAAAGTTGTCATGAAGTTGAGAATAGGGTGCAGGACGTTGAGAGCTAATTGTAAAATTCATGTTTTAACTTTGGGAGAAAATCTGGATTAATCTAGATAGATTTTGGCAAAGTTTCCTTCTTGAGAGTTGTAGATCTTTCTTTTATCTTTCCAACGGTATATAATATAAAAATTTTGGACATCTGAGCTTAAAGTTATGATCTTTATAAGTAGAGACGTTCTGGAGATAGAAGTAAGACAACGAAAGTAGGAAGATAAAAGTAAGACGATGAAAGTATGACGATGGAAGTAAGACGATGAAAGTAAGACGATAAAAGTAAGACGATGAAAGTAAGACGATAAAAGTAAGACGATAGAAGACGATGAAAGTAAGACGATAAAAGTAAGTCGATCGAAGTAAGACGATGAAAGTAAGGCGATGAAAGCAAGACGATAAAAGTAAGACAATACAAAAGTAAGACGATACAAAAGTAAGACGATCGAGGACAAAAACAGGTTGGAGTCTTTTGGTCATCACTTCTTCTTTAGACATCCAAATGATCTAATTCCTGAACCATTGGATTCGTAAGACATTGATCTACATCTCCACCAAGAATGATAGCTATCTGAAATGAATGGAGAAAGATTAAGTGAAAAGAGTGGGACGAATACGGTGAGTGCGTTCTTAAGTAATATGAACTAGTGTTATTCCACTGAACATACTTCAGTATTTTGATGATTTCTGGAGCTCTATTGATCCAAATGAGATGATTTTTATTTTTTGGTAAACTAGAGACATGGAGCTACAAATGGTACGAAGAACTTGGAATCTAATTCAGTCCTTAAGATGTTTAAATTTCAGATGGAAGTTGTGGATAGTATACTGTTTGGACAAAAGCAATCAAAAAATGTTTGAAGTATATCTTTTGATTCACTGAACCAAATTGAGTGATTTTGGTATCAATGGAAAGATAAGAGATGTAGGAACACTTTTCTAGAAGAAAGTTTGACCTAATTATCTCATTTTTCACCTTCTAATTGAAGTTGAACAGTAGACCCGAAAGGAATGTTCTGAAAAATCTGAAAGTAAGCCAATGAGTAGTGAATTGTGATTTGAAGGGTTCTAGTGAGGCATAAACCTGAGTATAAATTATACTTAGATGAGTTTTGATATGAGATCGATTTTGTGAAAAAAATTACCCAGGACTATCATGAACATGTATTGTACATAATTCATTTCATACATGTGTGTTATCGAATACTTATGATTATGCAAATTGTGATATTATGTATATTATTTGTCGTAAAGGAGCAACTGGAACGTCAACCTTTAGACGTTGCCGAATCTTCCAAGCATTAGCTTCAGGAGCAACTTGTGAGTAACCTAGACGGGTTCACTCAATTAATTGTTTACTTTAGAATATGTTTTGAATAATGATATAGATGCAGTTCGATTGTGTTGATTCTGGACAATGAAGGTTCGGTGATTTTGATGTACGAATGAGTTACTAAAGTGCTCCTTGTATGTAAACATGACGACATATGTGCTTCCAAATGTGAAAATTATGAATATGCATATGAATACAAAAGTGTGCTCAGCAGTTTTGTTGAATGCTGGACTAAGGTCTGATGATAAATGTGATCTAAATGTGAATGTGCATCCATGTGATTGACTGAGGTTATGTTAAGTGAGACATTCATTATAAGAATGCATGTAAGATAAAGGAATTATGACCGAAGTCGCCAGGATAAAGAGCTTAAAGCTCAGAATGTGATTAGAGCCTCGGGCTCGATTTTGAATATACCTGATATCCACTAAGGGATATGGGACATTATATGACATAACTCGATATCCACTAAGGGATATGAGCTAGTAAAAAAGGCACTCATTCATAACGACAATAATAAATGAAAGTGAGTTTCACGTGTATTGCAATTATAATTGATATGTTCGTTTTGTATGAATGATATGATTGTTCTAAAAGTGAAATGCGATACATTATGACTATGAAATGATGTAAATAATACGTTATATGTAATGACGTGATGCATGAATTGAGTGAACCATCGATGATAGGTACCTTATTGAATTCGCAAGACTCACCAAAAATGCAACGTTGTCTTTTCAGGACCGAGAGACGACTCTAGCTACTGAGAGGTTCTACCAACTGTGTAGATTGTGTTTTGGCAGGAGAAGTCATAGCTCAAAGGTCAGTCAGCTGGAATTTGTGGACAATTTAGATAGATTGTATATATTTTTCTCTTTCATGTAGTACTTTTGTACTAGGCTTTGTTGATGTACATGCAGTAAAGGTTGAAAGACACAATGTACACTTTCGATTTTGATAAATGAAATGAAGAAAAGTTGGGAAAAATTAATAAATTGTGATTCTCTTATGATGCTTCTTAAGTAATTAATGATATGATGACATATGAAGTGAATGTAGTGATCAAACGTAGCTCACCCTTATCGTAGGATATGTACTGGAATGATCTTTAGTCGTCCTAGTGTGTACCCTGCAGCTTGGGGGTGCTACATTTAGGTGGTATTAGAGCATAGTTTGGCATCTATTAGGACAGGTAGGAATGTTAAGTATAAAATATCGTGAAAAAAGCAGATAGTGATTGAAGTTGTTATTTATTATAGGTCATCCACTCTAGGTCATCAGATTGATCAACCAGCTGACCAAAGATCAGTAGGAACCAGTAAAGAGTCCTCGGTACCTCGATCTGAGGAGATGCCTCCTAGAGTTCCAGAGAGAAGGGAAAGGAGGTATGGTAGACTGCGGAAGCAGGGAGTTGTGGATTTCTATGGCAGCACAGACCATGCTGAAGCCAAGGGATGGTTAGAGAGGACTGGGAGGGTTTTTAATCGAATGGACTGTGAACCTGATGAGAGGTTCGACTACGCAGTGTCCTTACTACAGGGCCTAGCATATCTATGGTGGAAGACTATCCCAGGCAGTATCACCAGGCCTTGCCAGTTGAAGTGGGAAGACTTCTTGAGCTTCAAAGATAATTACATGCATAAGATATATTTGGATATGAAGCTGCAGGAGTTTTTGGAATTGAAGTAGGGTAGGATGTTAGTGGCAGAATATGAGGTCAGGTTTAATGAATTGATAGGTTATGCTACTGCTCTGATCGCTACAAAAGAAGACAAGTGTAGGAGGTTTGAGAATGAACTTAATATGGAGATCAGAAAAAGGTTGGCACGGTCAGATATGGGTACTTTCATTGAGTTGAGAGCTACTTCAATTAGAATTGAACAGTTGATAAGGGAGAAACAAGCTGGGACTGGGCAAGGGTCCAGAGGGAAGAGGCTCAGTGAGAGTCACGGCAGTTCTGGCAGGAGCTTTAGTAAGCGTCAGAGTAGATCATTCAGATCAATAGGTGGATCTAGACAGTCAAGAACTGGGCAAAGGGGTAGATTTTTATAGACTGGTAGTGGGAGAGGAACAATGTATAACCAGCGGGCCTCATGTGCGCATTGTGGAAAAAGGCACGGTGGAGAGTGCTGGACTTTATCAGGGGCTCGTTTTGGATGTGGCTCTTTAGAACACAAAGTCAAAGATTGTCCTGCCATTGCTAGAGCCCAGTTTGGTGTGAGTGGGAGATTCGAGAGTGATGCTACAGTCCAGCAGAGCAAAGGTGGTGGATCTGGACAGAGGGCCCGAGGTAGAGTCAAAGGGAGAGTTGGGAGTTCTTCCATGAGGACTAACAGACGGGACAATCGACCACAGTCCCAAGCCAGGGTCTATGGTATGACCAGGCAAGAGGCTTAAGACTCACCAGATGTTGTGGCAAGTGCGCTTATTATTTATGACTTTGAGGCGTTTGCATTGCTAGATTCAGGATCCACACACTTCTTTATCGCACCACATTTAGCATGTAGACTGCATTGTGATAGGAAGTTGGTACAGTATGGGATAGAGGTGAGTACACCAATAGGCAGCACTACAGTTATAGGTAAGGTCTGCAAGGGGTGTTTAATTAGAATTGATCAAGCAAAGTTGGAAGCAAACTTGATTATATTACAGTTGAGGGAGATAGATGTGATTCTAGGCATGGATTGGCTCACTGCCTATAAGGCTATCATAAACTGTTACACCAAGGAGATAGTACTGGAATCTCCTGGGCAGCCAAGGGTAGTATTTAGAGGAGTTAGTCAGGCAGTTCCAGCTAGGATGATATCCTTCATGAGTGCATTGAGGTTGATGTAAGGAGGATGTGAGGCTTATCTGGCCCACATTACTGACACTAGGGTTGAGCAGAGCGTACAGGACATTCCAGTGGTTAGGAAGTTCCTGGATGTGTTTCCCGAATAGTTACCTGGTTTAACACCAGATAGGGAAATGAAGTTCACGATTGATTTAGTTCCAGGTGCTGCTCCTATATCTATTCCTCCATATAGGATGGCATTTGTGGAACTGAAGGAGCTAAAAGCTCAGCTTCAGGAGTTATTGGAAAAGGGTTTCATTAGACCCAGTGTTTCACCTTGGGGAGCCCCAGTGCTATTTGTGAAAAAGAAGGACGGGACTTTGAGGTTGTACATCGATTATAGGCAACTAAATCGGGTGACAGTGAAGAATAAGTATCCGTTGGCCAGAATTGATGACTTACTTGATTAGTGGCAGGGAGCTCAGGTATTTACTAAGTTGGATCTGATATCAAGGTATTATCAGTTGAATATAGCGGTGGTTGATATACTTAAGAGTGCATTCAGGAGCAAGTATGGGCAATATGAGTTCTTAGTGATGTCGTTTGGGCTGACTAATGCCCCGACAGCTTTTATGGCCTTTATGAATAAGGTGTTTCAGCCCTACCTGGATCGCTTTATGATTGTGTTTATTGATGATATCTTGGTATATTTGAAGAGCAGAAAGAAGCATGCTGAGTATTTGAGAGTCATCTTACAGATTATGAGGGAGAAGCAACTGTATGCTAAATTTAGTAAATGTGAATTTTGGCTGGATCAGGTTATATTTCTGAGGCATATAGTGACTGGAGATGGCATACAAGTAGATCCGAAGAAGATAGAGGCAGTGATGAATTGGGAAGCTTCGAGGAATGTGTCAGAGATTCGAAGTTTCTTAAGATTGGCCAGGTATTATAGGAGGTTTGTCGAGGGGTTTTCTCTAATTTCAGCCCCTCTAACAAGACTTCTGATGAAAAATATAGTGTTCGTATGGAATGAGGAGTGTCTGAGGAGTTTTGAGGAGCTGAAATATCGGTTGACTGCTGCATCGGTGTTAACTATCTCATCAGGGATTGGAGGCTATGTGGTGTATAGTGATGTGTCGTATTAAGGATTGGGATGTGTACTGATGCAGCATGACAAAGTGATCGCCTATGCATCAAGACAAGTAAGATCTTACGAGATCAATTATCCGGTACATGATTTAGAGCTAGCTGCAATTGTCTTTGCTCTAAAGATTTGGAGACATTATTTGTATGTAGAGACTTTTCAGATATACACTGATCATAAGATTCTGAGGTATTTATTGAGTCAAAAGGAGTTAAACTTGAGGCAGAGGAGATGGATTAAGTTACTAAAAGATTATGACTGCATTATTGAGTACCACTCGGGGAAAGCTAATGTGGTAGCAGATGCTTTGAGAGGGAAATCTAATATCAGTGTAGCTCAGATTCAATTATTGAGGTTACTCAATTTGATTCACTTGAGAGCTCTGAATGCGGACTTGAATCTGGAGCAGGATAGGGCCTTGATTGCTACATTAAAGTTGAAATTGATGCTACATGACAGAATCAAAAGAGTACAGAGTAAAGATCCTATTATGGTCAAGCTTATGGAGAAAGTGAAGATGAATCCAGATTCTGAGCTTGAGTTGAGGGATGAGACATTGTGGTTGAGACAGAGGTTGTCTGTACCTATGTGGTTGATCTAAAGCAGGAGATTCTTGAGGAAGATCATATAGCCGCCTATGTTATGTATCCTAGTACTACCAAGATGTATAACACATTGAAACAACATTTTTGGTGGCCTGGAATGAAGAAGCAAGCGGCAGAATATGTATCTAGATGTATGACTTGCCAGCAAGTTAAGGCTAAACACTAGGCTCAAGTAGGGAAGTTACGTTCGTTGCCCATTCCAGAGTGAAAATTGGAACGGATTACTATGGACTTCATCTTGGATTTGCCAAAGACTCTAAGCCAGCACAATGCTATATGGGTCATAGTGGACTAGTTGACTAAATCGGCCCATTTCTTACCAGTGAGAGAGAATAACTCACTTGATCAGTTGGCTCGGAGATATGTAGATGAGGTGGTGAGACTGCATGGGGTTCCCGTAGGGGTGAGCATTATTCGGCCCGACCTGAATTAATTTGGGTAAAGAAATTCTAAAATTCGGATAATTCGGGCTGACCCGAGTATTACCCAAATTATTTTCAGGCCAGGCCGGGTAAGGGAAAAAAAATTCGGGCCGGTCCGATTACCCGAATTAGGTTAAAAAAATTATGAAATAGTGTAATTCGGGTAATTCGGGTCGGGATAATTCAGGTAAATCGGGCTAGGTAAATCGGCAATTTGGGTAAATTGGGTCGAGTAAATTCAGGTAATTAAAAGTTCAGGTTTGGGTCGGGTAAGGCAAAAAAAAAGGGGTAATTCAGGCCGGGCCCGAACAGTGAAAATCTGGCCCAAATTACCCGAATGCTCACCCCTAGGTTCCAGTGTCCATAGTATCGGATAGGGATCCCAGATTTACTTCGAGATTTTGGAAGAGTTTGCAGTCCGCTATGGGGACCAAGTTGAACTTCAGTACAACATTCCATCCTCAGACAGATGGGCAGAGTGAGAGGACAACTAAGACGGTTGAGGACATGCTTAGAGCTTGTGTATTGGAGTTTAGAGGAGCTTGGGATCAATATATGACATTGATAGAGTTTGCCTACAATAACCATTACTACAGTAGTATCGGAATGGCTTCGTATGAGGCACTATAAGGTAGAAAATGTCGGACGCCATTATATTAGGATGAAGAGGGCTTGAGAATGGTGGAAGGCCCAGAGTTGATACAGGACATAGTGGATAAAGTGAAGTTGATCCGAAGCTGAATTAAAGCGGCTCAAGATAGATAAAAGAGTTATGTGGATCAACATCGACGTGATATAGAGTATAATGTGGGAGACAGAGTATTCTTGAGAGTGTCACCCTGGAGGGGAGTTTTGAGATTCGATAAAAAGGGCAAGTTGAGCCCTATGTACATTGGTCCTTATGAGATCATTGAGAGGATAGGACCTTTGGCCTATAAGTTGGCTTAACCGAATGAGATGTCTCAATTGCATAATGTATTTCATGTGAGTATGCTCCGAAGATACTAATCGGATCCGACACATATGATACCGGCTCAAGAGATTGAGGTTGCTAGTAATTTAAGCTATGTTGAGGAGTCGATAAAAATTGTGGGATCGCAGATCAAGCAGTTGAGGAATAGGATCATTCCATTGGTAAAAGTCCTTTGGAGGAACCACTCAACTGAAGAAGTAACATGGGAGATAGAGGAGCATATGAGGAGACAATATCCCCACCTATTCGAGCAAATAGGCAAGAATTTTGAGGACAAAATTTCTTTAAGGAGGAGAGGGTTGTAACATCCTATTACTGGTGGGAAGGTTAGAATGGTAAATGTTAGTGATTAATGAGAGTTATAGATGCATTTCCATGCTTAGGCATAATATGCCATACACTCATATATGAATAGTGAATGTAATTGCATATGAAAATAATTGTACATGCATTCATGAATAATTCCGGGTATAATTGGATTGATTTGTGAACACCTGAAAATTATGAATGTTTGACATGGGAAATATTAGTGATTAGTGGAAATATGGTATTTGTGAATTTTGGTGACTTTAGGAATCAAATTTGGAACTTATAGAAAATCGGACAAAGAAATCAAAGGAAGCTTTGGAGATAGTTGGATTGTTAAGATGAAAGTTAAGAAAGTTAGTTTCAAAAGAAACTAAGTTAGAGCTTAGGTATTGGGAAAGTGACAAGTGTCACTTAGGCTTTTGTACTTTTGCTAGAAGTAGGTTACTA
>JAOTAZ010107950.1:0-10139 GCA_025629785.1 Erythroxylum oxycarpum
ATAGATATTGTATCGTGGCTTGAGAATGCCACTTTGGTTTCATGATGTATATGAATTATGAATTAGTGTATGGAGTTTGGTTTGTGAATAATTTTGGGATATGAGTTATGATTGTTTATGAATATGAGTGATTTAGATTGAATTATGAATTTGTATTTTGATTTAAGATGTACATGAATGAGATTGATTTCTGATGATGGATTTCTGGATTGAGATTTATGAAGTGTATTAGGCATAGGATTGTGTTTGATTGTGTTTGGATTGATGATATTGATGAATGAGAATTATTAAAGTGTTAGATATAGATGTGTGTTCAGCTGGTGGTGGGATTCCGGACGGGAGGTCCAATGATGTGTGTTATGGTTGGATGTGATTTTTAGAAGTGTGTTTTTGATTTGCAGATTTTTGGGCTGTTCAAAATACAACCATTATGCTGCCCGATTTTCGATAAAATTGAGTTATGGCAAAGATAGTATTAGAATAAGAGGTTTAAAGATGTGATTAAGATATGCATGATTAAAACCAATCTTAGTGATTTTTGAGATTGGAGAATATATGGCAGAAACTAGTGAGATTGGAATGGTTAAGTTTCCAAATGGGAAATTGTGTTGTTTTGAGTTGAATGAGATTGATCAATGAGAAAACGAATGAATAATAAGAAAAAAAAATTTATACCGATTTCGGATTAGTTTGGACCAAGTTAGTCTTAGGGTATCCAACGCGACGTTGTTTCGAAAAGTTTTTCTTCACGGATGTCAGAATCTTGCCACTAAGTTTGTTTCAGTTTGTTTGGAATTCGATTCGAATTACTTTGCTTCGTTCTTTCGAATCCGTTTTCGTTCGCTTCGCTTCTGCGTTTCCGTTTTCGTTTCAATTTCGCTTATGCTTTTACTTCCGCTTTCGCTTCGGCCCACTTCCGGGTTCGACCTTCGCTTTTCGCTTCCTGAGGTTTCCGTTTGTTTTCGCTTTTGATTCTGTTGTTTTCGGTTGGGATCCGGTTTCGGGATCAGGTCTCAACACATAATCATGAATCAAAGGACTTTTCAAGGTTGTAATGTGGGTAAAGGTAAGGTGAGATGTATTTGGGTCAAGTTGCATAAAAGCCATCAAAGCTAGTGAAACAAAAGTAACACTCAATCAAAAACTGGGTACCGTCAGCTATGATGGATGCAACGTTTATAATTCATAGCCCATTCAACTCTCACACACCAACAATATGAAGCATATACCAATCCGAAGAAATCACTCATACAATTTATGCCAACAATACATTGAAACCACAAGAGTGAACCTTCCAAGCCAAAATCTACTTCATGTTCAATGTACTCAACTAACACATTCATTACAACTCTAGGAAAATGCATTAATCATGAATATCTTTGCAAACTCATATGCACTTCCTCCTTGATAAATTTATTTAACAAAAATTCTTTTTTTCATTCTTTTTCTTTCTTTTTTTCTTTTTCATTTTTTTTCTTATGCATTCCTCTTTTCTCTTTTCTTTCGTTCTTTTCCTTTCTTTTTTTAACATTAAAAGAAACTCCATTAATATAGAAATTTCAATGATAAGAGATAACAAAACATCCCAACATTAACCAACCCACACATATGTACACCCTCACACTTACACTTTTATACATCCACAACTCACCAATCACAAATGTTTCACTAACTTTATGGCCTAGGTAAGACATTTGTTAAGTATAAAGCATGTAATATGGTTGATACAAAAAGAAAGGTATAAAGTTCAAAGGGGGTTAACAAGGGAAAAACCATGTCAATAGGGTAGGTTGTTTGTATAATGTAGTTCGGAAAAATAAAAAATGCCTAATCATTTTCATGTTAACGCATATGATAAAAATATGTGGTCTCAAATAGAAATTCAAAGCAAAATCAAGATGTATATGTCATGAAGGTCACACACTATTAAAAGACAATGAGACTAAAATGAAGGTGTCAGTTTAATAAGGCTCAAAATCTCACCGGCTTTGTCTACAACTGGTTACTACTCTTTTAAAGATAATGCACATTAACAAACCACAAGAGCAAAAGTACATGTCAAATTTTGCTATGGATTTTACTAATCAATTCACACTCTAATTATCACTAAATAATCTTAAAAACAATAGAAAAAAAGAAAATTTTTTATTTTGTTCGTTTAATTTTGAAAATCGCCTAAGAAGATTTTTGTTCGTTTAATTTTAAAAACTGCCTAAGAAGTCATGTAAGCTACAATTAAGCTAAAAAACATGCATTAAAACTAATGTACCCCACCCCCACACTTAAAACTTGCATTGTACTTAATGTAAAACCAAATGCAAGAAACGGATTAGTTAACAAAAATAACAAATGAGAAAATGTAAAAGACATAAATTAACTTTCCTTGGGTTGCCTCCCAAGCAACCCCTTTGTTTAACGTCATTGACTTGACCTAAAGTTGCATGCTTTAAGTGACACTAGTCACATCCTCTAACATCAACACCTCCAAATCCTACATTTGAAAGCCCTCATAATACGGCTTCAAGCGATGACCATTCACTCGGAGTGTCAGTTTTGAGGCTCCGTATCTCCACTGCACCAAAAGCAAAGACATGATGATAGCAAACGGACCAATCTAACAGGAACGCAACTTACCAGGAAAGAGTTTGAGTTTGGAATGATATAGTAACACTTTCTGGCCTATCGAGAAGGTTTTCCTTAAAATCATCTTATCATGAAAAGCTTTTGTCCTCTTCTTATATATCACTGCATTTTGATATGACTCATTCCTTATCTCTTCCAACTCTTGAAGCTACAACTTCCTATGCACTCCCGCATGATCCAAATGCATGTTGCATTTTTTGATAACCCAATATGCCTTATGTTGTAATTCCACCAAAAGATGACATGGCTTTCCAAAAACTAGGCTATACGACGATTCCTATTGGTGCTTTGTAAGCCATCCTGTAGGCCCATAATGTGCTTTCCAGTCTTACACTCTAATCCTTCATATTGGGTTGCACGATTTTCTCTAGAATTAACTTGATTTCTCGATTTGAGACTTCAACTTGCCCATTGGTTTGGGGGCGGTAAGCAGTAGAAACTTTGTGCATGATGTAATATTTTCTGAACATCACTTCCATCACCCTGTTGTAAAAGTGGGTTCCTTTGTCACTAACGATGGCTTTCGGTATTCGAAACCAATAAAGAATGTTAGCCTTAACAAAATCTGCAACAACCTTGGCATCATTAGTCCTAGTGGCTTTGTCGTCCACCCATTTAGAAACATAATCAACCGCAAGTCAAAATACGGAAGTAAAGGTCCCATAAAATCAATGCCCCAAATGTCAAAATTTTCATAAAAAAACAAAGGAGTTTATGACAATTGATCCTTACGGGACAAGTAACCTAACCGTTGGCATCTATCACAGGATTTGCATAGGGTATATACATCTTTGAACAATGTTGGCTAGTAAAAGTCACTTTCTAGAACTTTATAAATTGTCCTTTTCGCTCCAAAATGTCCTTTGCAAGCATGCAAACGGCAGAAGGCTAAAATTGATGATGATTCATTTTTCGGTACACACCTCCTGATAACTTGGTCTGTACAGTACCTCCAAAGATATGGGTCATCCCATACGTAATACTTTGCTTCACTCCAGAGCTTATCTCTCTGAGCCTTCAACAAACCAACAGGTAATTCGTTAGTTACTAAAAAAATGACAATGTCTGCATACTATGTTGGTGTCACATCGGCAAAAAATAATTGCTCATCTGGAAAGCTTTCTCGTAAAGGGATATCATCTTCTTCCTTTATCAAACAGCTAAGATGGTCCACCACCATGTTTTCTACCCCCTTTTTATCTCTGATCTCCAAGTCAAATTCTTGAAGGAGGAGAATCCATCTGATCAACCTCGATTTTGCTTCTTTCTTTGTGAGCAATTATCATAAGGTTACATGGTCAGAATAAACAATCACTTTAGCACTAAGCAAATATAATTGAAATTTTTCCAAAGCAAAAACCAAAGATAACAATTTTTTTTCAGTAGTGGAATAATTCAATTGAGCTGGGTTTAAAGTCTTTGAAGCATCATAAATGGCATGCAAAGCTTTTCCCACTTTTTATCCTAAAATCGCCCCCATTGTATAATTGCTCGCATTACACATGTCTCAAAAGGGGGGTTCCAATCTGGCGGTTGAATCATCGGTGGGGACATCAAAAGTTCCTTAAGCTTATTGAATGCTTCCTTGTACCTCTCGTTGAACTCAAAGGAGGCATCTTATTGAAGAAGCTTGCATAGTGGTGCAACTATCTTCGAAAAGTCCTTAATGAACCTTCGATAAAAACCTACATGCCCAAGAAAAGAACGCACTTCTCTCATAGTAAAGGGGTAAAGTAAAGAAGAAAAAAAATCAACTTTAAACTTGTCTACTTCAACACCTTTAACAGATATCACATGACGTAAAACTATACCTTGATCCACCATAAAATGACATTTTTCCTAGTTCAACACAAGGTTAGTTTCTATACATCGTTCCATGATAATGGCAAGATTCTCAAGACATTCATCCAAAGAAGATCCATACACACTAAAATCATCCATGAATACCTCGATAATCTTCTCAATATATTTTAAAAAAAATGCTTACTGTACACTTTTGAAACGTGGTAAGTGTGTTACATAATCTTAATGACATCCTTCGATAGGCAAATGTACTGAATAGGCATGTAAATGTGGTCTTCTCCTGATCTTCTAGTGCGATCAAGATCTGAAGATAACCTAAAAAGCCATCTAAAAATCAATAATAGTCATAACCAACCAATCTCTCAAGCATTTGATGAATAAAAGGAAGGAAAAAAATGGTCTTCACGAGTAGCAGAATGTAACTTTCTATAATCAGTACATACTCACCACCCAGTTTACACTCAGGTGGGAACCAACTCACCTTCCTGGTTTATCACAACGGTGATTCCAGACTTCTTTGGAACCCACGTGGACAAGACTTACCCACTTACTGTTGGAAATCGGGTAACTAACCCCAGCATCGAGAAGCTTCAATACCTCCTTCTTCACACTTCCATCATTAGAGGATTTAGCCTACGCTGAGCTTGCCTTGTAGATTTTGTATTGTCCTCCAACAAAATGTGGTGCATGCATATGGAAGGGCTTATCCTTTAGATATCTGCGATAGTCCACCCGATGGCCTTCTTATGCTCTCTCAGCATTTAAACTAGCCTCTTCTCTTGATTTGAAGTCAAATCTGCCGAGATGATAACTGAGAGAGTCTGTTTATCTCCCAAATAAGCATACTTCAGATGTGTAGGGAGTGACTTAAATTCCAATTTTGGTACATGCACATCAGAAGGTAACAACTTCTGGTGAGCTTCAGGTCGTTGTATAGAATCCAAATCATACCTTTTTAGAGAGCTTTCCAATGAGTCTAAGGAAGCTGTCATTTCCATAAGCTCTTTTCCCATCTCAACATTAATGCTGGTTTCTAGTCCATATCGTCGATTAAAATTGTTTCTAAATGATCCCTGCAACTTAATTTAAACATTTCCTGCACCAAAGGATCAATCACATTAATAGAAAAAAAAACACACTGATCATTACGAGGATGTGTCATGGAATCAAACATATTGAAATGAATCACTTCCCCATCAAATTCCATTGTGAGGGTGCCCTTACAAATATCTATCTTAGTTTGAGTCGTATTAAGAAACGATCTCCCCAACAAGATAGGTATTGGATTACATAAGGTGTCATCATTCATATCCACAACATAAAAATTTGCAGGAAACACTAACTTATTCACTTGCACCAAAACATCCTCAACCACACCATCAGGATAAGCATTAGTGCGGTCAACCAGTTGTATGATTACACTCGTTTTTTTCAAAGGGACCAAATTCAAATAAGCATAAATCAAATGAGGCATCGCATTAATAAAAGCACCTAAATCCAATATAGCTCTATTGATCACAGTATTACCAATTTTGCAAGGAATGGTGAACATAACTAGATCCCGGCATTTTGGAGGCATCTTCTTTCTGAATACTATCGACACATTCTCACCCATCATCACTTCTCATCACCCCTCAGTTTCCCCTTATATGTACATAATTCTTTGAGGAATTTGGTGTACCTTTGTACTTGCTTGATTGCTTTGAGCAAAGGTATATTGACTTCTACCTTTCAGAAAGTCTCCAATATCTCTTTGTCCTTGTCCTCCTTGTTTGGTCTTATCAATCTGCTTAGAAAAGGTGGAGGGTTTTTAATAATATTTGGACTTTCGAAATTTACCTTCATACTTGATGACAGATTTTCTTCCTTTTCTAATTCCTTCTCAATCTCTTGCTCGATAGCAATCTTTGATGGGGTTATTTTGGGACCCTCAATTTCCTCCCCCCCCCCTTCAGGGTGATGGCACTGACATTTTTCGGGTTCACCTCAGGTTGTGATGACAATTTTCCTCCACCTTGCAATTCTAGGTGATTGAGCCTTACTACCATCTGACCCATTTGGTGTTCTATGCTTTGTTGACTTGCTTTTGTCTCCTGTCAGAATTGTTGCAACTGTTGCTACATATTTTGTTGTAATTGTTACATATCCTGCTGAAATTGGAAATTGTTAGCAACAAGATTATTAACAAGTTCTTCTAAAGATGCACCTGAATCGGAAGAAGAAGATCTCTGTGCTCCTTGTTTCCTTAGTTAAAATCCTTGTGCTTCTTGTGGCCAATTTTGGAAGTAATTTTGTTATCGGTTCCCTCCAGAACTCAAGTTGGGGTGATCCCTCTAACCTAGGTTATACGTCTACAAGTATGGGTTGCATTGGTTCGGGAAGTTCCCTCTTTCAACATTCACGTACTCTATACTCCCCTCTTGTCGCGTTAGGCACTCGTTAGTTAGATGACTCGTGTTTGAACATATCCTGCACACTTTCACTTGTGCCTGTCCAATTGCAATCTATCTTATAAAAGATGTTAGTTCATCTAAACGATGTTGAATTGATGAAGTGCTTACCTCAATTACTCATCGAACATCATTGCGAGTGTCAAATTGTTGGGTGTTAGCAGCCATCCGCTCAAGTAATATCCGAGCTTCAATCGGAGTCTTCTTGCAAAGTGCCCCACAGCTCACCCCATCAACTAAACCCCTCTCCATCGACAACAATACTTCATAAAAATATTGGATGAGAAGTTGCTCTGGTATGTTGTGGTGTGGACAACTGGCACATAACTTCTTGAATCGTTCCCAGTACTCGTAAAGAGATTCTCCGTTATGTTGCTTAATACCACATATCTCCTACCAAATACTTGTTTTCTTTGAGGTCTAAAATTATTTTTTCCAAGAATAATCTCTTCATCTCCAAACAAGTATTCACGCTTTCAGTCAGTAAGCCAAATAACCAATCCTTTGCTGCATCTTTGAGTGAGAACGGGAAGGCCCTCAACATGATCCTGCTCGTCAATCACCCTATGAGGCTTCATGCTCAAACACACCACATTAATTTCCTTATGATGCTTATGTGCATCCTCACATGCAAGGCCATAAAAGTTAGGCAATAAATGAATTAATCCAGATTTTAACTCAAAGGTAACATGATTAGCAAAATTCAAAAATGTTATACATAACGGTATTTGAGTTAAATCGGGTACAATTAACTCCCTTAAAGTTCTCAAATTTTCCATCGTGTCTTTGGATTTTGATCCTAATTCGTCTACCAAAGTTGAACTTGCTTCCCTTCACAATCTCCGCAATATTCTCTCGATCTCTGGATCAAGTTGCCCAATTTCTCTACGAGGAGATCTGGTCACTACCATGCACCAACACTAATGGACAATTAAAAATTAACAAGTAATAAAAAGAATGATTATAAACAAATATATTCACAAAACACAAAACTAGAATCAAATTTGAAAATTAAACTATCACACTCCCCAGCAACCGTGCCAAAATTTGACAACACGTGTCAAGTGCATTGCAAAATTTACCTGACTCTACACACTAAAATTTATAGTTATGGTAAGTTGGGATTGAATCCACAAGTAATGTTTGGTTAAATTTCGTAATGAAATTAATTGATGCAAGGAAAATATATGGGGGATTTTTGAATTTTAAGCAATTTAGAAATTAAAGTAAAAGCAAACTATCGAAAACAAATTAAAACAAGCAATCAAAAATGAGAAAATTATTGAATATAAGTAAGGTCTGGTTTTGGGGTCAATCTTAACCTAAACACGATCAAGCATATTCCACTATTCTAATGTCTTTATAACTCTTTTCGAACTATTGATCTGAGACTAATAGAACGCTCTACTAATCTTGATTTTTCCTTAGGTTGTGTTTAATCAAGATACGATCATTAATTAAACCTAACTTTCGAATAACCTAGGATACGATCGCTAGATTCAATTTGGCAGTAGCATTACGAATTGGAAAACGATCAAAATAGGTAGTAACCTCACACATTCGGCTTATCTAACCTAAGTTATGTTGTTCCTAACGATTCATGATCTTTAGAAGCTACTCACAAACATAAAAAGTAACGACTACGGATTACATTCAATGTTTTAGCAATAGGTTTGAAATAAAACAATCAAAATAACATATTAAGATCATTTATACCAAAACCAATTAAATCAACACCAACAACATAATAATCCGAAAAGAAATTACAACCATAAAATGATAAAAATGGCTTAACCGTTACTTGGTGTCGATATTCCAGTTGAATCAGTGTCGGGAAACTAGCTTTCCATCTTTATTTTTTTGCTCTAACCGTGAGCCATCTTCTCCATGTGCTTTGGTGGTGTATAACCTCCACCTTTATTATCTTTCTCGTTACTCTCTTCTCTATTTGATCTCACTATTCATCGATGTGACAAATAAACTCTTGGGTCACTCTACTATTCGTGTTTTCACTTCCTTCTACGGTTCTCTCTTCTGTCGCCCTCTCATGCCTCTCTCATTGTTGCTTTGATGTGACGAATAAAGGTTGATGGCCTCTCTCCTGTTCACTCCTTTTAAATCTTGCCCTCTTTTTCCTTTGAAACGCAAAGACAACTACGTTTATACGTTAAACACAGACGTCGTCTATATGAATTGCAGATATCATCTGCGTTTTTCACGCAAACGTTGGACATCTTGGAGTTGTGTGTTTTCTTTATGCTTCCCTGTCATTTTTGGTCTCTTCTTCATTGTGTTTCTTTTTTTTTCATGTTTTCACACAGACATTGGTCGTTTTCGAGTTGTGCATTTTCTTTATGCTTGCCTATCATTTTTGGTCTCTTCTTCTTTGTGTTCTATTTTTCTTGTATTTTTTTATGAAGGAAAATAAATATTAATCTTCAAAAAATGGCCCATATGTCATGCTTTCAACTCATTTTAATTCTTTGCTTCCAAATTGTACCTAAAATCATATATGAGTTAAAATGAGTATCTTAAGCATTTCTAAGACATTATGTTAGACCCCGGACCTTTTGTAAGCTAGGATTATTTAACGAGGAACTATTGACAATTAGTTATGTGTAAATAAGAGAAGAAATTGTGAGATTGCAATGAAATGGAAGGAGATTTATTGAATCAAAAGTCATAGGATTGGTTAAAGTGTTTAAGATGGAAAATTCTTTAAACATAGTTCAGTATTTTGAGAAATTCGAGAGCTGTAGAGATCCGATTGAGTTGATTCTGGAGGCTAAATAAAATTGAGGCATGGGGCTACAAATCATGTGAAGGAAGTAAATTTTAATTCAGCCTCTAAGATTGTTAATTTTTGGACGGAAGTAAAGTGCTGGAAATTTTCCAGCATATGGCAGTCTGAGATGTTTGGACTATAACTCGGAGTATAGTACACCAAATTAAATGATTTTTGTGGCAATTATGAAATTAAGGCAATGAGGAACAATTGTCTAGAAGGAAATGTTAGCAAATTCCTTCAATTAATTAGAATTAAGTGAGATTAAGTTGGTTTAAGTGTGGGTTAAAGCCTTAGAAGACAACTAAGGGCAAAATGGGAAAGGCATAGTTAATGAAGGGTAATATGGGAAGACAAAGAGTAAATAAAGAGGCAAATTATAAGAAAAAGAAGGAGGTGGTCGTGAGCCATGAGAGAGAAGGAGAGAGAACGAAGAGGAGAAGAGGAAGGAGAGAAGA
>JAOTAZ010108019.1:0-10137 GCA_025629785.1 Erythroxylum oxycarpum
TCAAATCGAACTATACATTGATCCCATGTTCCTATGAACTCCAAACTATAAACTTTAAGCATATCTTCGACTTAACATTCAGTCATTTTATTAGGATGTATAGCTTAAATCACCATTCATACTTTTCTAATAATCTCCTTGCTCAATCATCTATATCAATACACATATTTCTTATTTTACTTAGAAAGTATCATTTTTGCCCTCTTCAAACTCAAAATTCATACTCATTCAATTTAACATTCTACGCTCTTTATTGCACTAGATTTGATACTTTTAACACTCAACTTTGTGATTCACTTCTATTGGATTTTCTATTCAATGCATCTGATCATAACACTAGCTTTATCATTTATATAATCAAAATCCTTCCAATAATTCTATCTATTACCTCAGTGTCGTATTCAATTCTTACATCTCAGTATTCAACTCAAAAATTATGTGATCTACAAATTTCAAACTGTTTCTGTACTTATAATGTCTTCGAACTTTCAGCACAATCACTATCGTATCAAATTTCTATTCATATATCAAATAATCATTTCGGTTTCAATTATCTCCATGCATATGAAATCACTTTATCATGCTTCATTCGATTTTATCCTTATCTCTTATACAACATCTTTGCATTCTATAAAATCTTGAAATCCAGACGATATAATTAGTATCGGTGTTATAATTTCTAAAACATTATCTTTACTTTCATCACTCATATGATTTGCATGCTTTTCCTCAATTATTTAAACTATTCTTCCTAACTTTTCGAAAACATATAACACGTCATCAAATTTTTTTTTGGATCGCTTAAATCTTCAATACCATAATACTGTCAGGGGTAATTGTTAACTCAAACAATTCTTATCAAACTCCATATTCCGATGATTAACATAACTTAATCATGTTAACATAATCAACTATTTCCCACACATGAAATGTTATATTTCAACCAAATCCATGAGATTTAAAGCATAACTTACTTGTTGAAGCCTCTGACTCTTCAAGATCTTCAAGATTTCCCAAACCCTAGCTTTTCCTCTTCTTCTCCTCTCTTCCACGATTCCCGCTTCATTTAACCCAAAGAAATTCTATTCTTCTTCTTTTTATACTCTTAATAAGTGTGCAATGTCTATTTTGCCCTTAGCCTAATGCCTTATAACTTAAACCCTTAAGTGTCATGCCCAAATTGCCCTTATGCATTCTTACAACTTACTACTTCAATTAAACCATATACTAAAATTCTACTAACCTTTGCGTAAATAATTTGCTAAAAAAAATAATCCATCAAACCTCATAATTCATTTAAATCATGCTTAATTCATCAAAAAAAATTTCAGGGGCCAACATCTAAGCTGAAAGATGATATAAGTTGTACAATAAGAGAGAATGATCATGTTATAGCCAAAAGTTCAAATGTGCACAGTTTGAGGTTTTTTGGACACAACTCATTGAATACTAAATCAAATTGAATCATCTTGGAGTTGTTAGAAACTTAAGACACTTTAAAACAAATTTCCAGAAGGAAGTGTTGCCTAATTTTGTCATTTACCCTATCAGATTAATTATGCAAAGTTGACACAAAATTATATGTGTAAAAAATCTGAAGTGGTCAATTAGGTTATGAAATTGATTTCACATAGTTTTATTTTGGTCCAAACTATAAGTACCAAATGATATTAATGAAGGCTTTGATATCTGATTGATTTGATGATGAGAATTTCAATAAGTTACCCAGAATTGTCATTGAATATGTATTGTGCATGTTTTTTATACATTGATGTGCATAAAAGAACATTTGTACATTTGCGCAAAAATGTGATATTTATGAATGTGTTATGTATGTTTTAAAGGAGCACATCGAATGTCAGTCAGACATTGCCAAACCATCTAGGCAATAGCTTATTGGACAGTACAGTGAGTCAACCTAGATGATTTTCTAGGATTGATTTGATTTAAATTGAATTTGATTTATTACACTTCCATTATTATTAAACTGTTTATGAGTTGGTTATGGATTCTGGACCTAAGGTCCGAGGAGTTTAATAGTCGTGCATATTTTGGGAGTGTTTTGAATTGTTATATTTGACATTTGATTCTCATTGAATGTTGAATGTCGGACTTAGGTCCGATGACTTTGAAATCTTGTATGAGCATTTGTATAAGATTTTGATATATGAGATATGCAAACATTGTTGCACTTCATAAAATGCATATTCAAATAAAGGTGTTGTCATTTGAGTTGTCAGTATGAAGCGCTTCCACGTAGAGCTTTGCTCAGTGATTTTTTATTTTTCACGTTGAGCTATGCTCATTGATTTTTTTTAACTGAGCCCTAAGGGGCTGTATTTGTATAAGTTGTGATAGGCATTCGACCACAACAATAAAAAAGAAAGTGAGTCGCATGCATATAACATAATAAGATTGAAATTTATTGAATGATTTACAATGCTGAATGAGTGATGAATTGATGTGATTTATTTGCTATGCTTAGTAATGTGGACTGTGTGATCTTATGATAAACCATGTTGTGTGAACATCTGGAATTTGTTGATGATCTGAATGAGTGTCTGTAAAATATGTATTATGTGTATCTAATCCAATGAAATCATCAATGGTGGTTCACTCATTGAGTTTGCAAAACTCATAAAAATTGCAACGTGATTTTTCAAGTACGAGACAGGAGACCTAGTTCTTAGATAGGACTAAAAGACCCTTTGGATTTTATTATGGCTCAAAGGCCTGTCAGCTGGCTCCAGGAGTGTTGTGTCTTGTATTCTGTTGCTTTTGTTAGAACCTGTACGATGCTGTAAATATTTGTCTCAAGGAAATAATGTAAATTTTGTGGATAAATGTAATGAATGATTTAAAAATTTGTTGACTTTAAAATGTTGTTAGTTGATGCCCTATGTAAGTTGGATATGTTTTTGCTCTATAATGCTATTATCATGGGATATGTACTTGCATGTTCTTGAATGTTTGGGTATGTACCCTATGGTAGTGGGATGTTGTAAATGTGATATTTGTTTATTGGTTAATTTGATTGTTTAGTATGTGTTCAGGTTATGAATTATGTTAGTTCATAAATATTTGTGTTTTAAGTGTTCTTTAGGTAAGAACATGTTTTTCAGCTTCAATTTTAAATATATAAGGTACTGCGATGAGTTTGTTAGTGTTTCAAGACATTCGAAGGAGTTTCAGAGGAGAACCGGACAAAAACAAAGTCCCATAATCATGGCAAACAGGCCACAATCCAGACAAAAGCACCAACATAGCCCACGATCATTGCAAAAACTTAAGCATAGGGCCACGATGGTGGGGAATCTGCCATGATCATGATAGAGAGTACATAAATCAATCACGATCGTGCACTAAGGACATAAGTAATACTAGTAACACCTATCAGTAAGGAATCACTACATCATATTAGTAACATAAATAGTGCATCTATAATCAATCCACTAAGTATTATAAGAAACTTCTACTAAATTTGATTCAAAACATGCTAAAACTCTATACTTAACTTTCTTTTTTAATCATGCCTTATATTTCAGGCAATCTTTCTAACAATGTCTAGTTTTCTTATACAAAAGACATCTATTTTTCATCAATTCCTTCTTGCTTATTGAATTTTATGAGACTTTAACCTTATACAACATTTTCTTTCCTTTTACTTTATCATTTTTGAACTTATTTCTATCTCTTTGATGAGCAACAAAATTAATTCAATGAACTGGATATTTCTAATGCCTTGCTTCCTCTTAAATAAGAATATTTTACAATTCATTCACATTTAATTTGTCCTTTATAGTATTAAAACTCCTTTGGAATGAACTATATTTAAAAGGTGAGTTAATAATACACTGCACAAATCACTTCCATTTCTATGGATCTTAATTTTAATATTGTATTTATCATTTCAATGACATGTTTATGCATAGTATGAGAACTATCAAACTTTGAAGTTGTTTGTGTATCCATTAAAGTCTTGGAAAGTGACTTATCGGCAAATTCCAATTGATGAATATCTTCATAAACTTAAGATATTACTTATCACTTTTAGTTTTGGTAATTTCAACCTTAATGTTATGAGTCGCTTTCATTTGCATAAACATTAAAATTAATCTAATTAATCATTCCAAAAATTTATAGGAGGATTTTTTTTCAGCACTACTAATAACAATAAGAGCAGTGGGTTTATTGATTTAGAGTGACAAGTCAAGACGTAGGACCCCTAGGTTAAACTAAACTTGTTTACACTATTTAGTATTATTAAGCTCATTAAACTTCATCACAGATGAAGATTGCAAGTGAATAATCGTAAAAATTAGATGCTAGGAAAATATGTTAAATTCTTATTCATTAATGATTTGGCTTATAATTTAAATTCATAAATAGAATCAAGAAACAATCATATTAACAATATGCTTATCTTGTGGTTATCCTTTTGGTGAGACAATAATACACAAAGTAACAAAAACTAACACTTAGTATTATTTTTACATCATTGATAATTAAATATACTATAATTAGAAATGTTGTTATCTTTGGGTTATGCTAAACTTACCTAATGAAGTATACCAATTAATCATAGTCATACTCATCAATATAAATTTTTTAGGAAATAATAATAATGAATTAGGCCATGAAGGCAATCAAAGGTTACAAAGTTATTATATACGTATTGAAAATCAAGCATTAGAAGCGTATAAGCCCAAAGACAGAATATACTTATAGGCTTATAAATTCCATATTATATTGTATTAGTCTTCATTAAAGAGTCTAGAATTATGTATGCACATCTATCCTCTTAGTTGTATCACGTTCTACTACTGAATTATTCTACGGTTAGACTTTTGTCTTGAAAAATTTTAGTATTTCTTTCATCCCATGTAGCTTTCACTGGACATGCTATAGCTAGGCTGAATGACCACTCAATTATAAAGTCAGGATGCTTGATTTCACTATAGCATCATGCAATCCCATATTCCAGGTGCATCATGAATAAATCAATTATGTAATACATACTTCCATATAATATTGACATAAACATATTGAAAAAAACAAATGCTTAGTACTTTCTTTAGCTTTCCATCAAAAAAATCACTAATTAAGGATATTTAGGAATCTCTACAGCTTATCCACTATTGGTAACTTATCTTTCATAGCTAGCCATAACAGATTGATGTCCTCATTAAAATTGTTTGTGTCAAACAACTTTGGGCCTAGGAATCCTATTATAACGTTTCTGTATAAAATTCCTATAAAGGTGGTTGTTATACTTGCCATTTCTCAAATTCTTTTAGATAATTTAATCCTCCCCTTCACTCAAGTTGGTGTGAACAATTTCTTCACAAATGGGTCTAGGAATAGAGCTTTATATAAAGATCTATTTGTCAACTAGTGCATCAGCTACTATTATTTTTTCACTAATGACAGGTTTGTGACATTTCATAGCTTGTAAGTTAAAAAGAGGACAAAGAGATGTCCAGTTATAAAAATAAAAAGTTGGTTTGCTTGCCATCTTTAATGAGATAAGCAAATTCATTTTTCAAAAATTCTCTGGTCTTTATAATCGCTTTCAATTTTAAAGAACAGAAAGATTTAATCATTATAGTCCATATACTTTTATTATGTAAATGGATTTATAATACCACTAGGAAAGCTTGGTAGTTAATAAACTCCATAACCATTTGGACATTACAACATTGTTCATTAGATTGAGAGAAAATATTCCCAATCCACTTTTATCCCTAGGTAAGTATAACACCCCTTATATGGAAACTATAACCAGCCATATACATGGTAACCAAATTTCTATGCAAACAATTATGGAATACATTTCGATTCATTTATAAGAACTGCCATCACACATTTGCCTATTTAATTTTGCACATATGCATATTAGAAAATTTCATATCACTTTTATCATTTAAGAGTAGTATTACATCTTTGCATTTACATAATAATCCAAAAAAATATTCCATATAACCTAAATTCTTAGTTACAACCTATTACATATACAATCATCTTTAACCCAAAAGATACAATCCAAAAGTACAGCTACCACTAACTAATGGCCTTAGTCCCTGTAAATGATTCTTGTACCTCACTCCTATTACATGGACTTACACAAATTAACACACATGCTAAGCTTGAAAGCTTAGTAGGGAAACATTTAGTTTTAATGACTAGTCATAACAATCGATTGCCAAGCTCACACATTCATAAATATCACAAAATTATAAATAGTGATGGCATAAATAATCAAGGTGCATAATGAAAATATGCTTCAATGTATTATTCATATACCGTAAATTCACATTTATAAGCCAAACATTGATATTCAACGTTCATTAATACAAATTATCAATACAACTGTTCTTCATTATAAATGATCAATACAATCAATACAGATGTTCATAAATACCAATTATTCATATTGTCATATTGTATTTCTTATTTATAATTGTTTAATTTACTTTCTATGTTGGTGCTGCATATTCCTGTGGGTGTGGATAATAAGAATTGTAGATATTTGAAGATATCAAACTATAGATACCTGAAAATATCGAACTATACATACTTAAAGGCATCAAACTATAAAAACACTATAGTCTCAAATGAAGATACCACTAGAGACAAACTGTAGCAACTACATTGTAAACCTATAGGCATGCTTATCTATCCATCACCAAAATAATGAAGCAAGTATTGTAACATCTTCCTTTAAGCATTTACCAATTTCATAATTCATATATTGACAAATCATATATCTATACTTGAGTTCATACATGCAAGTCATAACTTACCACCATTAGAAATGTATCAAAATCACACTTGTATAATCACACTATACATATATAAGAAATAAATATGCATATAAATCGTCTATATACATGTAAATTTCCTTTAGCATATACTATGATCAATCTTAAATTTCAATGTTTAATCACCCAATTAACATATGCTGAGTCATATTTCATTTATTTCTAGGTATTTTTAAAGCTTCATAAACATCCAAAAAGGATTGGATATGATTTAGTAAAAATCATAAACGAAAACAAACTCAAAATAATGCAATTTCCTTCCCATCGTATCCCCTACCTAAAATTCATACCTCCATTTGTTAAGAAATTTTCACATAAAAATGTTCAAATTAGGTTTTTAAGTCTTAATAAATTTATTTCCCTATGTCTTTAGTTACCATAAAATGAAAAATCTTGTCATATGGTCTTCTAAATCATGTGATATACATCAAACATCAAAAGCTACTTCAAAACAAGGGCAGCATTAAGTTACCATTTTCAATCTTAAATTTCAATACCATTTTGCCAGAATTAGGTTAGGGTATTTTCTAGAAATTTTTATTTTTATATCTTAAGTTTCATCTCCAAATAAAATTACTTAATTTAGAGGTCTGTAGTCTCAGGTATGGCAAAAACAAGGGGACTAGTTCAAGCAAACCTAAGACAAAATTCCACTACATTTTACTCTCTTGTTATATTTAACCAATTCCATGCAAAGTAACACCAAAATATCATTCCAGAAACCATTCCATATCTAAATGTTTTTTTTACACATCCAATCTGCACATATAGAAATTAAAATAAGTGTAATCCCAAACCTTGAAATCAAGCAACTAGTTCTTTTAGAAATTTTCACTCTCTTCTCTTTTAGCTTTACTTGATTCCCCAACTAAAATACCACAAATACATATCTCAATCCCAATTCCAACCTTGTAATTCTAGATCTTCACAAGAAAAGCAAGAAAAGATGAAGATGAAGAGAAAAACCACTACCTTACGTCACTTGGACGGAACCGGGATGACCTGGGAAGATAGCAGTGTTGGAAGCCTTCTCCTTTTCTTCCTATTCTCTCTCTTCTTCTTATCTCCTATAAAAGTTATTTCCTAAAGTGGCAGAATGCAAGCCCTCTTTTAGGGTTTGTTTCTTTTCCTTTTATAGTATTTTACAATTAGGGCAAACTTTGGGGCTTTCTTGGGCTCAAAAAGTTTGAAATGTCCTTGAAAAATGCATGCTGGCCACAATCGTGCCCCTGACATTTACCTTCTGTCACAATTGCGGTAGATGATGCCACGATCGTGGCTCCTTCATCTTGCTTTTGTCAAAATCGTGGCCCTGGGTTTTGCTTCGAACTTCCTCAAATTCTCCTCCATTCTTCTATAATTGATCTAAAACATTAAGAAACACGCTAAGGCACCTCAAATAGGCAAAACATAAGCTCAATGACATACTCCAACCCATAAAGCACTCACAACACAAATTTCTAACTAAACGACACAATTCTACCCTAAACATGCACTAATTATTCAATTTAACAACTAAGCACCTACTAAACTACCCATAAAACATTACTCGATCTACCACTATCTCCTGCTACACATCATCTTTGCTGATTTGATTACCATTTTGAGCATAACAACATGTACAAACCAACAAGCATTGACTAAATTTAGTATAAATAAGAAAAGCACAAATCGGCCAATTATATAAAGTAATTTAGAACTCTAAGAAGAGATTTTGCAGTTGATGTAGTTAAGAAGTTTACTGAAATCTTCATATCTATGGTTGGTAGTTGAAAAGGGAATTCCTTGGTAAAATACAGGAAGTGTCTGTACTTTGAAATTAGTGACAGTTTTAATGGCATATTGCTTACTTACAATTAGTGTTGATAAATAAATGCAACTTTTGGAACAATTGGTTTTCAATCTAGACATCTTGTAAAATATTTTCAATGCTTTCATAAGTGTTGATACAAAACTCTGATTAGCCTTGTAAAGGAGTATGAGATCATCTGGAAAGCATAGATTGATAATTCTTAGCTTCTTATGTCTGGAATGATATGTAAAATCTTTGATTCTTTCCACTACTCTCTTAAAGGTTTTGTTAAAAACATCCATAACAAGTGCAAAGATTTAAGATGATATTGATAGAACTTTCGGACTATCAACAACAATACACTTATCAACTGAGTATCCATATGTGAATATTGAAACCAAATCTAGATAAGATTATACCTTCCATGCAGCAAAAAATATACAGGGGAGTTGGTAGTGTCGAGAAGAGCATGTTCAGTGTCGCTCCTTTACCAGCATCCACACTCTAACAAGACTGAAACACCATTTTCTAATGTGCTAACACCAGACTCGTCCCTCACTCTCTTTCTCTAAGAGAGGATGATCTCCTTTAGGGTTTTGAGCAAGAAACTCTTCAGCTTGTTAATGATCTCATATATCCATATATATAGGAAAAGCCTAAAGCCCAAATTCAAAAGCCTAAACTTTAAGGTCCTAAGCCTAAATCCCAAATCTATTTTAGGCCCATTGAATGTTCAATCTGCTTGTTATGAAACCCTGTCAGCTTATATAATATTAGTAATAGGCCAAAACATTTTTTAGGTCCATAAGTTATAAGTGGTCTCCAACAAGATATTATAACTACGTAATATTAAATAAGGTCAGAATGTGACACTACCTGAACCACAACTAATTAATTAGAGTAAACTTTATAATTGGTTTGCAGGGCATATACTAACAATCTCCCACTTGCACAAAAACTAATTATCCTCAAGTAGTCCCTTTGTCTCATCATATCTCGATTAGGCATAAGGCAGCAAATTGTGTCATCCCTTTTAGGCTCAGTTAAGTTTCTTAATTTCTGAGTTAGACAATGAAACAAACAATTGGTATTAACCTCGTTAGTGCGCGACCGTGTAACTTTTCAGTCTCGACTCATTGAGGGTCCCAGAGATATCTTTCGCCCATTATATAAGAGAGACAAATTCCATTTTGTTCATCCACATTCATCTATATGATTCATAGCTGTTGGCCCCCGAAATTTTTCTTAATGAATTAAGCATTATTTAAATGAATTTTGAGGTTTGATGGATTAATTTTTGGAGATGATTATTTATGTCAAGGTTAGTAGGATTTGTATGACATAGGTTAATTGAAGTTAAGTGTTAATGTTGTAAGAATGAATGAAGGGCATTGTTGGAAGTTCACTTAAGAGTATAAGACATAAGGCTTAAAGGAAGGGGAAAAAGGGACATTTGATGATTAGTAAGGGTATAAAAAGAAGAAGTTATTGGTTTGTTTGAAAATGAAGGAGAAATCGTGGAAG
>JAOTAZ010108039.1:0-10135 GCA_025629785.1 Erythroxylum oxycarpum
CATCCTGATCGCTCGGTGCCTACTTCGAGGGCTTCATTAGTTTTCTGAATGCTAGGCCGATCTAGTCGCTCGACCAACATGTTATTTTTTGCATCTCGATCGGAAGCTATTTTGGAAAGCACGTCAGCCCGAGCGTTTTGCATTCTTTCTATCCTGTTGACTGAGTATTCTTCAAAATTGTTCAACTCTTGTTTTGCCAGTTCCAATACTTAATCATGTTATTCCCTTTAGCCTCGTACTGTCCAGTGACTTGGCCAACTACTATTTGGCTATCGCTGTACACCTTTAAATGTTTCACCTCCATCTCTCATGCCAGCTGGAGACTGGCCAATAAAGCTTCATATTCAGCCTCGTTGTTGGACGCTTTAAATTCCAATCGAAGAGCATACTCCACTTTTTCTTCTTGATGCGGGCTGATCAATACCACTCCTGCCCCGCACCCCTCAGCGTTGGATGACCCATCAACGAACAAGCTCCAGGTAGAACATTGTTCACCCTGCGGGCTAGGTTGGCTCATTTCTGCTACGAAATCTGCCAACACTTGAGTTTTAATCGTCGTCCACGGCTTGTAGTGTATGTCGAATTCTCCCAGCTCCACTGCCCACTTGACCAGCAGCCCAGAGGTTTTGAGCTTTTGAAGGCACTGCCGGAGGGGTTGGTCTATCCATACCTCAATGGTATGACTCTGGAAGTAGGGCCGGAGCTTTCGCGCCGCAATTACCAATGAAAGAGCCAGCTTCTCGATGGGTGTATACCGCGTTTCTGGCTCACTCAACACTTTACTGACATAGTAGATCGGAAGTTGTTCGTTACCCTCCGAACAAACGAGAACTGCACTGATCGTCCCTTCTGTGACCGCTAAATAAATACTCAGACTTTCCCCATCCACGGGACTCTGTAAGACCGGCGGGCTAGTCAAATACTGTTTTAGGTGCTGAAATGCTCGTTCACACTCATCCGGCCATTGGAATTGTGTAACACCTGCTTTCCGTAGAATTTTAAAAAATGGGAGGCATTTGTCTCCCATTCTAGAGACGAATCTGCTCAAAGAAACTATCCACCCAGTCAATATTTGGACATCTTCAACATCGCGGCGAGGGCATCTGGATAATGGCTTCAATCTTCTCTAGATTCGTTTCGATCCCCCGCTGAGTGATCATGAATCTCAAGAATTTACTGGATGTCACGCCAAAGACGCATTTGTCTAGGTTCAACTTCATCTGAAACTCGTTGAGAGTTTGAAAGACGTCCTTGAGATTTTCCACATGCTTTACGACTGTCTTACTTTTGACGACCATGTCATCCACATAGGCTTCAACCAATCGACCAATCTGCTTTTTAAAGACTTCCATGACGAGTCGTTGGTAAGTGGACCCTGAATTCTTTAAACCGAAAGGCATCGCTCGGTAACAGTATGTGCCCTGGTCAGTTATGAAGGCCGTCTTCTTTTCATCTTCATGACTCATTTGGATCTGGTGATAACCCGAAAAGGCATCCAGGAAGCTGAGTAGCTCATGGCCTGATGTAGAATCTACTAGTTGATCAATCTTTGGCGATGGGAAACTATCCTTTGGGCATGCTTTATTTAAATCGGTGAAGTCGATGCATATCCTCCACTTTCCTTTTTTCTTCTTTACAAGTACAATGTTCGTCAACCATTCAGGATACTTGACCTCCCTAATGAACCCAGCGTCGAGCAATCTCTCTATCTCATTTTTTATCACCTCCTGCCGTTCCTTGCTGTGCCATCTCTTCTTCTGTCTAACCGGCTTACAATCTTGTCGGATACCGAGAGAATGCGATGCGACCGATCAGGAGATTCCAGGCATATCGCTCGGCTCCCAAGCGAAAACCGATCTTTTTTCTATCAAGCAATATGTGATTTCTTTGACCAAATCCTTTTCGAGTCCAGAACCTAGATTTATGAATTTGGATCGGTCGGTTTCATCCAACACAACCTGCTGAGTTTCTTCCACGGGGTTCATCTTTTCTAGTTCTTCATCAGCTCTCATGTCAAAAGAGCTTGTCAGGACTATCGCTTCGTCTAGCGTTCTCACTTCTGTCAAGTAACATTCTCTATCAGTTCTCTGCTGACCCCCTGACAACACCGATTCCATGGGACGTTGGGAACTTCATCGCTTGATAGTAAGGGGAGACAACGGCTCTAAGGGCGTTTTGTGTGGCTCGTCCGATTATTGCATTGTACGCCCCTACCAACTTTACTACCAGGAACTCAACATCCCTCTCTATCTGACACGACATTTGCCCGAACTTTACTTTCAAAAAGACTCGGGCGAATGGGTGAACTGATGCTCCCATTACCCCTTTGATAGGTCCCTTTGTGGGTAGTAGTCGATCCTCCTGTATCCCCATCTGTTTGAAGGTATCATGATATAATAGATTAACCGAGCTACCCGTGTCGATTATTACCCTTATCACCTCGCTTCCATTCATGTTTAGATTAACCACCAGTGCATCGTCATGGGGACAACTAACACCATCGAGATCGGATTCATCGAACAGTATTATCCCCTCGTTCTGCTTTGGTTTCTTGGCGGGCGAGTCTTCATCGACCTGCCTGGCATACCTTTTTCTACCTTGTGCCTTCGACCCTCCTGCTGTATTGCCTTCAAAAATTATGTTGATGACCCCAACCGGTCAATCATTTTGTCGCTCGGCATTTCTGTCACCCCTCGTCCTGGGTTGTGGCCCCGTGCCACGTTGTTCGCCGGTATTTCTATTCTGCCTTTCTCCCTTATCAATATTATTGGGCCTTCAAGGCCTTCGCCAACTGTCAGGTCGGCCGCGTCCACCATTATTATCTCGATCGTCATTACCACGATCAGCAGTTTTCTCACACTGGACTCGATCGTCCACGATTTTTTCTAGGGCTTCAGCAGAGTGGCGTTCGGCCGTCACTCCAATATGTCGAGCAGGGGTCTGCTGTTGTTCAGGCCGAGACTGCAGAACTTGACTGATCATTAAATCAGCCGCTTCCTCTATCTGTTTCTGGATGAGGGAAGTTTGTGGTAGTGCAGGAGGATTCGCACCGAGGGGGCGTTGGGAATTAGGATGCGAATTGACCTCAGCGTCGTCCTCCAAAGCTATGCTCTGCTCTTCATGATTTTGGTTGTGAAGCTGCGGTTGATCATCCGGACATGAAGATTGAGTGCGTGAGTCATGATGCGGTGGCAGAAGAATGACAGGTAATTGCAAACCCATCCGCTGCATCCCAAGAGCCGTGACAGCAGCGACGTCAGGATTGGCCGCTGCCGCTTGATTGAACTGTGTGTTTCTGGACGTGGTGCCCTGATGTCAGGCCCCACGGTGGGCGCCAACTGATTCAGTCGGATTTTGCTGGAGCTGAACATCATTGTTTGGATCCATGATTCTGTGTGGCTTTGGCTAAAGAATACCTGCCAAACAAACAAGGCACGCGGGGGGTTGATTCCCTGGAGGCCCTTCCGACGCTCAAGTTAGTCTTTTTATAGTGTTTTGGTAACTGAGAATAGAGAAGAAGCTAGGGTTGTAATCTCATACCTGTATCATGGTAGAATAGTACCTTATATATGCCGTGAACGTTAGGTTTAGGTCTTTACGTAGATCTTTATGTTTGCATGGGAGATTAACTCCTGATAGACCGCGGACGTATAGAGTTGAGCCTGGGCCTAACACAGCCGACCCGACCAGAAAGAGAAAGGAAATACCCACTTGGCATTTTGCAACCATACCCATAGTACTTAACTATGGTGAAGGAAGCCCAAGTAACTATGGTGAAGGAATACCCACTTGGCATTTTGCAACCATGCCATGCCCACAGTACTTAACTATGGTGAAGTAAGCCCAAGTAACTACGGTGAAGGAAACCCAAGCTTCTCGTGACTATATAATATATACCTATCCTCTCTCTTTCACCGCACCTACTACCCCATCAGCCCCTTATCTTCCTCCTACTTTTCTATTCCTTCTTATTCAAAACTCTCTCAATTCTCTTCTTCCTTCACACTTGTCTCATTAGCGTCTCATTTCCCGATGTAAAATCAAAACTTGGAAACAACCGTAGGTGATTTCCATTGGAAGATGTGGGTTGAAATTTTTTGGGTTATGTAAATTAAGACGTAGAACATCAACAGAAAAGTAAAGCAAGACACATGTAATTCTGGTACTTTTTCATTTAGAGTAAAATATTTAAATTTCATTATTCTTTTGGGCTCTTTTTGAAATTATTGTTAAAGATTGTTGCGAGTAAAAGTTAGTAAATAAATAACTGTTTAATGCAAATATCGTGTAAGAAATAGTTAAGATTCTCGTACCAACGAAATCAATAAGGTTGGTTAAAGGGTTTGGAAAAATTACTGCGTAACAATAAAAAGGACAAGTAATTTATTATTAATAAATAATAAAGTAAAGAAATAAAGCTATGAATAATAAATTTTATAGTTTAAATAAAAATCAAATCACCCTAGACCATAGTTAAAAGATCGTGTATTTTCTCAAAACCATGAATCTGTCAGTAGACAGTTATCAACAATTCCAGAAATAATGCTAAATACACTCTTAAATTTGACAAGAAAGAAGTTCTAAAGAGTTTTTGGTATTAAATGAAAGACTTAAGAAAATTATTGAATTTAGCACTACTTGTAAACTTCAAGATAAATCTGTTAGCCAATTGAACACATATTTAATAATAATATATGTTAGAATAACATATAAACTAAATGTGGAAGAAAACGAAATACCTACAATTATTGTTGATTTTGTTTAAAGAGACTGCGTTTTGGAATTTTTGGAAGCTCCAAATTCTCAATTTTGATAGTGTATATTTTTAGACGAGAAGAAGCTTAGAGAAAAAAGTTTGCAAGAAAAACATACATCGATGTGCTCAGTTACCCCCAAAATAGGGCATTCATATCCATTAACTACATATCGTTAGTCCATTTATGGCATTAAATCAAAATATTAAAAATTTTCACAAAATATTCTAACATCATTAAAAGTACTAAAATGGTGAATTTAAAAACCGAAATTGAGATATGTAATTTATTGCAATGCTTAAACCTATTAATCCCCTCTATCAATGTAAACTTCCCAAACTTAGTGCTGCAACTACATACCTTCTAAAAGGATTAGTGTGCTTAGAGTGGTAATAATTCAAGCCTGAATTTTTATTATAAAATCGTGTTGGATTTATTATGATTATCGGTTAAATTTTAGAGAACCGTTCATAACATTATAACAAGTAATTAGACATATAATTACCTGACATGGAAGCATGATGTATAGACCCTATTAGATTTTACCTTCATATATAATTCTTTCAAAACTAAATTATATATAAACTTATATGAAAAACTTTCAAATTCTGAAGTCGTGACTACCACAACCAGATCTTGTTGGATAGCTTAATCGCAAAAGTTGAGGTAATCAAGGAAAACTGAAAAGAAATTACTTCTTTGATTTCATGGCTGTGCTTTGGATTCTAAGGCCATTAAAAGAGAGCAACATGTTTAAATACAAGTTACTTCCTCCTTTCAATTAACGTGATACAGCTAATGTGCCAACCATGCATGCAACTATAGCTGCATAACATAATTTTTGCTGTATAAACATAGATAGGTTGTACTCGATGTTTAGATTTGTCATTAACTTAGCAGTTGGCTAACTCCAACATGTGGAGTGACTCTTAGTTTTCTCTTAGAACGTATTATCATAATTCAAACATCACCATTAATTTTCTCCTAGAATAATGTACATTAATAATATGTAATTATTTAGCTAACCTTATTTCTTTAGTTGGAATCGCCTAAAGTATAGATTAATGTACACAACATTGAATATAAACATAAATACAAAAAGCCTTGCGTTATTCCTTCTTTACTCTTCATTTCCACATGGTATCAAAGTCTCCATTCTAAAAAGGAGTCAAATTCTAGAGTTTTTCTTCAATCCTTTCTTTGCAACATTCTTTCATACATTTGGGGTTCTTAATATGCTCTAACTACAATTTTTCATAAACCAATTGATCTTCCATTTGAGTAGATTCCAAAATCATAAAAATCAACAACACCGATCATCACAC
This sequence comes from Erythroxylum oxycarpum, assembly GCA_025629785.1. Lineage (NCBI taxonomy): Eukaryota > Viridiplantae > Streptophyta > Magnoliopsida > Malpighiales > Erythroxylaceae > Erythroxylum > Erythroxylum oxycarpum. The sequence goes on from JAOTAZ010108039.1 coordinate 6,080, forward strand.
ATGCCCTTACACGTCACCCAAAGTCTCAGAACTCAAAACCCACCCCTTAGTTGTAGCTATTTGGAGGAAAAAGACGATCTATATGGCGTCGTTAAGCTTCCAAGCAAAACGATACTATTTAGGCACAAAAGGTTAGAAATTTTGTGGAGCCACATTATCTACCACGTCATCATAAGCACCAACCACATCATCCAGTATCATAGTTAGCACCACATCATTGTCCACTTCATTATTATCTCAACAAATATTCAACACTTCCACTTTCCATGTTTCACTACCTGATTTGTCCATTTGTTAGCGTAAGTTCTCTTCCTTGGTTCGATTTAGATCCATAGGTTTGATTCGATTTAAAAGGAATTGACTAGCACTTTGACCGTTCGATTCAGTATATTGTTATCCAATTTCTCTGCAAACCAAATCAGTTCCTAAGGTTCTTCAATGTTTTGAATCTAATTGTGAGATTAAAATAATCAAACTCCATCTTTATAAGTAGGCTTGCTCTTATGTAATTGCCTTCATTCACAATAGAAGCCTTTAAACTTCTCCAATACATTCTCAATCCTTTAATATCATCATTTTTGGTTTGAAATATGATCTTTGGGTTGAGAAATGTGTAACTTTCTTAAAGGGAGACTCCCTTGGCTTATTATTACTAGAGAATAAACCCATTCAAAAGAAAGATGAAGATATTGATGCATTCATCAAACGATTGGTAGCACGGGAAGGAATAAACCATCAAATCTTAACATGGTTTTGAAATACATATGTCAATGCCATTAAATTTGACTTCTAATGTTTTGACATAACCTAGGAGGTACGAAATTTTCGAAAATATTGTTATTTTGTATTTGATAATGTCCACTAATTTTATTTGTATAGGAGATTTCATTGCATACGAAAATTACTTGATAAATAATATGCAGTTAGGTGTATAAATTATAAGAACTTTGGGATCAACTAACACTTGTTGATCCTACCTGGCCTCGGCCTAATGTTGCTAGTAGCTACGTAAATCTTCGAGATCGTCAACGTATATGTCATTTAGTGATGACTCTTAAGGGTGAATTTGAACCCATTCTTAGCTCTCTTCTTTATAGAGAAACTCTACCCAATATCGAAACAGTGATTAAGGAGCTCATCTAAGAATAAAGCGCATCAATATGCTCCAAATGGAAAAGTATGTCCAATCTACTGATATTGTTCTTGTAACTCATACCTCTTCCTAAACTTCTCACAACTCAGGTAAGAAGTTCTATGAAGGATCTTACAGTGATTACAAAGTTCCTGGGCATCACATCTCTGAGTGTTAAAATAGTTCAAACAGAACTTTGGATAAGGTAATTCTTCCAAGTCTCCTCAACCTACTTCCCCCATTGCTGCTACAACTGAGGGGCCAACAAAAAATCTCTCTTAAATTTTCTTTAAATGACCTTCACGTCTTTCTTTAGCAACTTTAACTAGATTCTAGTACAGTCCGCTATTTTTCCTTATTTGTAACATCAAGTACTTTAAATTCCTAATATTTTGATTCTGCCTGTTCCAATCATATGACCTCTGATTCTTTCATTCCTGAATCTTTAACAATAGCATCTATTCCACATGTTTTTCACATTGTCGATAATTCTACTATGCATGTACAACATATAGGTATTGTTCACACATCCAAATTACGTTTACCTGAAATCTTTTTTGTTCCTAAATTCTCATTAAATCTTATCTATATACAGGATCTACAAATAGGCAAGATCCTTGGGAGAGGATGTAAAGTTGGAAAACTATTTGAGCTTACTTCCTTAAATCTTCCTTTAAAGCTTGTTGTTGGTGTTGTCAATTCTCATATATGCCACTCTTGCTTAGGTCATCTTTCTACTTCTAGATCAGAGTCTTTAATCTTTAGTAGTACTTTAGCTCATATTAAGACTGAACATTTTGATTGTGTTACTTGTCAACTATCTAAAAGTCATACTTTGCCTTTTTCTCTTAATGATTCTATCTCTTTAGCACCTTTTAATCTAATTCATTTTGATATTTAGGGTCCTTCACTTTAAGAAAATATGGATGGTATTAGATATTACGTGTTCTTTGTCGATGATTTGTTTTGTTATACGTGGATTTATCTAATATTACTTAGATATAAACTATTCTCCAATTACTCTCATTTTACTAATATGATTCAAACTCAGTTTTCTTGTAAAATTAATGTATTTTACACTAATAATGCCATGAAACACAAAGATACAAAATTCATCAACTTCTTTAATCAACAAGAGACCATCATTCAGAGATCTTGTCCAAACGCATCTCAACAAAATGGTCAAGTCGAACACAATATAGAAATATTCTTCACATTGATTGAGCCCATTTTATAACATCCTTTTATTCATAATTCCTTTGGGGAGAAGTGGCCTTCACTACTGTCTGTACTACTTGTTGGATCCCGTTTCCGAGATCCAACTATCTTGCTCTGACTCATACATCTGTTGGACCCTGTTTGATTTCAGAGTCCAACGCTTGCTCTGAAAATCATGAAACGTGACCGTGCATATTACCTTGAAGGATTATTACATTAAACCCTCATTAGCCATCATAAGTTTTTTTTCATTATCATAATATCACAAAAATTTACTCTCAACTTGTTCAATAGTGTGCCCATACAAATCAGTCACCATACTTGAACTCATTTCTCCAGCTTGTGAACAGAATTGGAAATCTTCAAATCCGAATTTCAATTTGACTTCTTCATAGAAATCATAGCTCTATGTCTCTAGTTTGCTTTAAAGCAAGAATCATCTCAATCAGAGCTTTATAGCTTAAGATATGCTTAAAAAGCTCAAGTATACTCAAACCCTAATTGTTCTCTCCTAACCGACCTCCCACTTACTTTAATGAAAAATTTCTCAAATCAACTCCAAATGATACAACTTTTTATGGAGAGAAAGATACATGCCGTATGAATCCATTGCTTTAAGAATCACTTCATTTGGAGGTCAGATGATGGAGTTATGCCCAAAAGAGTGGACCATGTTTATTCCCTAAATTGATTTGAACCTATCTTGGGCCGATCGCCATAACTTTCAATGTAGAAGTTGTATTGAGTTCATTTTTAAACCATTAGAAAGAAGACATCTAGACCTACAACTTTCATGGAGACCATAAAGTCTGATTCCGCCTCTAACATCTGTCCCGTGAATGTCCGTTAAACGGACATTGGGGCTCCCCAAAGCCCTCCAATGCCTCTCCAACGCTTCCAACATCCTTCCTAACTCCATAAACACTTATAATCTTACCAATTTCACTTCTTCTCATGCAAAATCACTTCATAACAATTCAAACATCAAATTTATCTCATAAACTCTCAAATCTCAATTCATTTGAATCATTAAAACCACAATTCTCATCAATATACCATAGCTGTCATCATATAGAAATCCTATGCAACATCATAACTTGTAACAATCATATCTCTTCATTCTGATGTCCAAAAATCGGATACTTTATAGCGTCGGAAAGCTAAAAAGACGAACTACATCTTTCATGAAGGAAACTTTGGATAATTCTATCTCAATTCTTCCAGATTTTTCATGGAAGTCAAACATAAATCTTGTCCTTGTTAAAACTTACAAATCCTTCCTAATTTTTCTTCCTCAATTACAGCATCATTCTTATTCATTCAAATACCAATTGGAGTTCATCAATTCATCAACTTCAATTTATTCAAAAACATCTCATGATTATCATCATAACATTCCTATCTTTCTTGTCCATATTGCCTCACTTATATATATGTATAACAATAGGTCATTCATTAACCCAAGTGGATAGCCTCATTCAATTATATCTAATTTCAACCCACCACATCATACACAAATCATAATTCATATCCATACGCAAATCCATATTTCATTAACATCATATATATAAGAGTTTACAAGCTCCAATGGCATTTCCAAGCCATATTACAATATTTCTCAAAATCACAAATTACATCATTCAATTGCTCAAATAGCAATTACAACTTTGTATTTACATCAATTATTCCAAAACAGGACAAACATG
>JAOTAZ010108047.1:0-10135 GCA_025629785.1 Erythroxylum oxycarpum
CATGAGCTGTGTGAGTTTGTAATCATTTGACAATTCAAATCCTCTCCTAAAAACCCTTGCTGCCTCTCTTATTAACGTACAACTGTGCGTTAACTAATGCTGCCTATACCGACTCTCAACATGTATGTTTCTCCTGTGCTTTTTGTCGGCACTCTTCTATATGATCAGACAATTAAAACATTCAGCCTACATTAAAACCCTCGGCTGTCTTCACTCCTTCCACGTGTCCCCAACGGTTATTAATGCTGCGTTTAGGCAGTGTTATTTAACGCTGTCTAAACATTTGCATACATAACCTATTAATTTATTTTTTTGTTGTTTTAATATGCCTTTAACTAATTGTCTTGTCAATTGTGCTCCAATTTGTTTTAGAAAATTTTGTCCTTTTAGTCTCAAAAATGCATCAACAAATCCAACTTAGCAGTTAACATAAATTGAACACAAATTAAGCATTTTATCTTAAAAAATAAGATTGAAATCACATGTGAAAGCATAGAAATATAAGAAAATTCAATCCTATCAATGCTCATGTTATTGCCGCATTTGAGATTACTACCTGTGTATTCATTGATACCATACATTATTGCTCAGAATGCTATAAACCATTCTTGTCAAGCTAGCCTTGTCTTACCTAGCCTCACAAACATGGTAGTATGTTTATAACTCATTACGTCGCGTTATAGAGTCACACCTCACTATCAACATTACAGGAGATTAGTAGATCAGACAAGAGAGAGAAATCTAAGTCTTTTGAGACTCGATTGGATAAGCAGACAAGTAATGTTTTTGGCATGATGTTTAGTGCAGATTTTTATAGCTGCTCCATGGGTTTGTCATAATGATATGTATATGATATATGTAGGAACATGTTATGTTATTGAGAATGATGTTGGTTGATGATAAGTAGATGTTGTAAGTGAGAATAGTAGATTTGGATCCTTGCTTCTTACAACCGATTAAGCAGGTATAAAGATTAATTAGAAATGAATGGGACATGCTGGATTTTACTAGAATATAGAAAAGTTAGGCTTACTATGGGTTTTGGTGGCATTAAGCCTACCCATTCCCTAGTACCAACACGGCCAAAAAAGGCAGGTCGTGTCAAATGGTATCAGAGCCAAAGGTTGTATAAGAGTAAGGACCTTGTGACCTAGAGGATGTACAAGAAGTATTAAAGAAAAATTTAAGATAAGAGATAAGCATATGATATTCTTGCATGAGCATGAGATCATGGAGCATAGGATCTGCATCATGTCAATAGCATGTTATTTTTGTGTCTAAATAGTTTTAATTTTTCTCTGTATTAGAGATGCATCCTAGAAGAATACCTCCTCAACAAGCACGAGGTCGAGGTCATTCTAGAAAGGGATAAATCCCAACTACGATACCTGATTTCGAATCGGTACAGCAGGAACAACAAGAAGAAAGGTCTCCACCCAGAGTTTGGAGGAGATCAGAAATAGAAAATGAACCTGAACCCCCAGCTACTTAAGGGGAAGATGTTAGAACCTTATAACAAAGAATAGAAGCCTTAGAAGTAGAGAACCGAGCCTTAAGAGAAAGGTCTGAGGTTTTAAAATTGAGAGATGAAGTAAGAATACTAAGGGAAAGAGAGAGAGAAAGAACTCAGGGTTTACATGAAGTTGCTCCTGCACCACCACAACCAGTGCAAATGCCTAGAGGATTACCTAAGTGAGATTTAGATGATGAAAGGGTAAATATTAATGATTTCTTGAAATTGCAAACCCTTGAGTTTGGTGGTGAGAGACATGAGGATCCCCAAGAATTTATGAGTCAAACTGAGAAAATGGTCCGGAGATTGACTTGCTCTGATGCACGGATCATAGAATTTGTGGGGGTTAAGTTGACAAAGAATGCCTGGGAATGGTTCTAGAGGAATATTGAAGATCAATTATATGGTGGGAAACCTCAAACTTAGGAGTTCTTCAAACAGGCATTAATAGACGAGTTCATTTCTACCTATGAAAGACATAATCGAGCCTTGCAATTTGAAAGGCTCAGATAAAGCTTTGGTGTGAGTGTAGATGATTATGTAAGTGAATTCCTACGCTTATGCAAATTTGCTACAGCAATTGTGCCTACTGAAGCTGCAAAGATGGGAAGATATAAGTTGGGACTTATACCTTCCTTGTGTAGTGTCGTTGCAACTATTGATTTATCCAGTTTTTCAAGGTTGATTGATAAGACTTGACAATTGGAAGCAAAGTTTAAAAAGGGGCGAGCAGAAAGAGAATGGAGAAGAAAAGGTAAAGGCCAGAGTAGTAGAGGCCATAGAGAAAGAAATAGCTCTCAGATGAGACAAACAGAACAAACAATGCAGTCTGCTCCTCCAGAACCATAGAGAGGGGGTCAGGGCAAGGTCATAAATCCAGGTGCATCAGTATTTTTAGCACCTAGTGGTACACGGCACCCAGCTAAGTCTAGATCACAGCAACCTCCAGCACAACCACAGGTTAAAACTGCTTGCAATGTCTGTACGAAGAATCATTCAGGATCTTGTACATTCGGGTTCAGAGGTTGCTATAGGTGCGAACAACAAGGGCATTTTATGAAAAACTGGCCAATGCCAAAAAACCAAGTAGCTCCACCCCCAGCTTCATAGACTATTGTGCAGATAGACAGACCTGTTAATAGAGGTCTAACTGGTAGAGGTAGACCTCAAGGCCAAACGCCCACCCAAAATGTGGGGTAGATGTCAGCACCAACCCCAACAAATAAAGGTCAGGGCAAAGTGTTTGTTGTAAATCCTCAAGAAGCACAAGCCTCCAATACAGCTGTAACAGGTAACCCTATCCAAACATGTTGATATTTAGTTAAATTGGTTGGATGAATATAATGTTTATGCTCTGTCATAATAAAATATATGATTGTTCTTTAATTATGATGAATGTTGATATAGGCATAGTCCTTATAAAAAATGAGAATGCTAAAGTGCTATTTGACTCGGGTGCCACTCATTCATTTATAGCTCCAAGTTTAGCCAGAAAATTATATAAAGGGAGAGAATTAATGAAAAACCTAGTGATCATAGTTACACCCCTAGGGGAAACTATTGAAGTTAAATATGTTTACCCCTCCTGTGTAGTATAAATAGAAGGCAGAAAATTTATAGCAAATTTGATCGAGTTGGCAGTATTAGAATTTGATGTTATCTTAGGTATGGATTGGTTAGCAAATTACTATATTACAATGGATTGTTATACTAAAAGAATTATACTTAGGCCAGATACAGAAAGAAAAATGTTATATCAGGGTGATCGGATTGGGTTTTTTGTTAACAAAATATCAGTTATGCATGCCTAAAGACTTCTAAGAACGAGATGTCAGGGGTATATAGCACATATTAGAGATACCAGAAGTGAGGTCAATGAGTTACAACAAATCCCTATAGTAAGGGATTTTCCAAATGTGTTTGTAGAAGATTTACTTAGATTACTACCAGAAAGAGAAATTGAGTTTACTATAGAACTCCTTCCTGGTACAAACCCTATCTTCATTACTCTATACAGAATGGCACCTATAGAACTAAGAGAGTTAAAGGTGCAGTTGCAGGATTTGCTTGATAAGAGGTTTATTAGATCCAGTAGTTTACCGCGGGGTACGCCAGTATTATTTGTCAAGAAGAAAAATGGATCCCCACGGCTATGCATAGATTATAGGCAGTTGAATAAAGTAACTATTAAGAATAAATACCCTCTTCCTCGAATTGATGAATTGTTTGATCAATTACAGGGAGTAAGTCATTTCTCTAAGATTGATGTCAAATCTGGGTATCATCAGTTGAGGATTCGAAAAGAGGATGTGCCGAAAACTGCCTTTAGAATCAGAAACGGGCATTATGAGTTTCTAGTGCTTCCATTTGGTTCAACGAATGCACCAGCGGCCTTTATAGATTTGATGAATAGAATCTTCAAGCCGTATTTAGATAAATTCGTTGTGGTGTTCATTGATGATATATTGGTTTATTCTAGGAGCTAAGTAGAACATGAAAAACACTTGGCAATGGTGTTACAAATGCTTAGAGATAATCAGTTATATGCCAAGTTGCAAAGTGTGAGTTCTGGCTTGACAGAGTGAATTTCTTAGGTCATATAGTTAGTAAGGAGGGGATTCAAGTAGATCCTCAGAAGGTGGAGGTAGTGTCTAATTGGCCTAGACCTACGATGGTTACCGAAATACGAAATTTCTTAGGTATGGACGGTTATTGCAAACGATTTGTAAAGGATTTTTTCAAGATAACTGCTCCATTGACGAAGTTGACCCGGAAACAAGTGTGAATTGAGTGGGATGATTCCTATGAGTAAAGTTTCCAAAAGGTTAAGGAATGTCTCACATCAGCTCTAGTGTTAACATTGCCTTTAGGGCAAGGTGATTATGTGATATATTGTGATGCCTCCAAAATTGATTTAGGATGTGTATTGATGCAGCATGGAAGGGTAATTGCCTATGCTTCAAGGCAATTAAGAAAACTAGAGGTAAACTATCCTACGTATGATCTAGAAATGGCAACTGTGATATTTGCGTGGAAAATTTGGAGACACTATTTATATGGTGAAAAGAGTGAAATATATACAGATGATAAGAGTCTTCAGTACATTCAACAAGAGAAAGAGTTAAATCTGAGACAAAGACAGTGGATTGAGTTACTGAAAGATTATGACTGCCAGATCTTGTATCACCCAGGTAAAGCCAATTTAGTCGCTGATGCTTTGAGCAGAAAATCGATGGGGAGTTTGCATCATATCTCCATTCAAAAGAAAAAGCTAGTTAAAGATTTAAATGGGTTGTTTAATATGGGATTACACTTGGAAATATCTAATTCGCAAGTGTTACTTGCTCAATTCCATATGAAGCCCAATTTGATTGATGAAATTAAAGTTGCCCAAGACAGTGATCCAGAGTTGGCCAAATTAAGAATAGATGTTCAGGATGGTAAGGTGACAGAGTTCAATATAGTGGTTGGAGTATTGAAGTATGGTGACAGGTTATGTGTACCAGATATAAATGGGCTAAGACAAAGGATTATGCTTGAGGCACATTATGCACCTTATAGTGTTCACCATGGAACTACCAAAATGTACCATGATGTTAAAGGTATATATTGGTGGCCAGGTATGAAGAAAGATGTAGCCCAGTTTCTATCCACCTGTTTAACTTGTCAACAAGTTAAATTTGAACATCAGAAGCCCACTGGACTACTATAGGAGCTACCACACCCGAGTGGAACTGAGAGCAGATTACCATGGATTTTGTGATTGGACTGCCAAGAACACCTAAGGGGCATGATTCTATTTGGTTTATAGTCGACAGACTCACCAAGTCAGCCCACTTTATAGCTGTTAAGACCCCTTATAGTGCAGCTCAATTAGCCCAGTTATATGTGAACATAATTGTGAAGTATTATGGAGTGCCAATGTCTATTATTTTTGATAGAGGAACACAGTTCATTTATAGATTCTAACAAAAACTACAAGAAGCCATGAGGACACAGCTGAATTTTAGTACAACATTCCACCCACAGACTGATGGGCAATCAGAGAGAACCATCCAGACACTTGAAGACATGTTAAGAATGTGTGTCTTGAACTTTGGTGGAGATTGGGAACGTCATTTGCCCTTAATAGAATTTGCTTACAACAATAGCTACCATTACATCATTGGAATGACACCTTATGAGATGTTGTATGGAAGAAAGTGTAGATCTCCTCTATGTTGGACAGAAGTAGGAGAATGACAGTTAGAAGGACCAGATCTAATTCGAGAAACTTATGAAAATTTTCCTCTGATACGGGAAAGATTAAGATTGGCCTTCAGTGGACAGAAGAGTTATGCAGATTCTAAGAGAAGGAACGTACAGTAGGAGCCAGGTGATCAAGTTTTCTTGAAAATCTCTCCTATAAAATGTGTAGTCAGATTTGGAAAGAGAGGGAAGCTGAACCCTAGATACATTAGACCATTCGAGATCCTTGAAAGGATCGGAAATGTGTCATATCGGTTAGCTTTGCCTCCTCATCTTAACTCTGTGCATCTAGTTTTCCATATATCAATGTTAAGAAAGTACATTCCAGATCCTTCTCATATCTTGCAAATCCCAGAAGTGAATATATCAGAGAATCTTTCTTATGAAGAAGCTCCAGCTGCCATCATAAACATACAGATTAGAAAGTTGCGGAATAAAGAGATTCCGATGATCAAAGTCCAATGGCAGAATCAAAGAGTTGAGGAATGTACATGGGAAATGGAAGAATCAATGAGGACCAGATATCCACAATTGTTCCCCCAATGAGGTAAACTTCCAAAATGCGTATTTTTAATAAAAGGGAAAGAATGTAATACCCATTATCTAGTTTATCCGGTACACCGAAATAAATAAGTATTTGAGACTGATGTCATTAAAACCAGAGAAGTGAATAAAATTTTAGTGACATCAAATTAATAATGTATGACATTTTTCGGTGGTCACAGGAAGTTGTTCGGGCAGATTTTAAAGAACCAGAACAAGAATGAAAATTTTTATAAATATTGGACAAGGAGGCATATAAAAGGGCTTAGTTGAGGAATAAGACAAAAACCTTGTCTTCTTTTTCTCTCTAACTCACGAAAACCTCCATGGGAGTGGCTCCCAAGCTTTTTCAACTTTTGTAACAAGAATGGGAAGGAGATTCAAGCCATTTGGGTGGTATAAAAAGGTAAACCTCCACTCCAATGCTTAGATTTATGGATTAAATATTGGTTTTTCTCTTCTTTTAGGAAACCCATTTGATGGAATGTATGAGTTTGATGATTTGGATAATAAATCTTTGTTCTTTGATGTCTAATGACACTTATATATGAAGAGATTTCGTTTTCATGGTGATTTGGGTGGTTAAACCAAAACCTAGGGTTTTGAAGGTTAAGCTGTCATGGAGACAGATTTGTGGCTCTCTTTGTACATTTTTGTGAGCTATTTAACGTGCGAATATGGAGAAACTCAAAACATAGAAGTTGTAAATCCAGATATCTACTATCACCCTGAATGTTTCCACGATTTTAGGGTGAGCTGAATAAGTGTAATAGGCCTCGAATTGGTACTGGTCTAGAATACCAGCGAGATTAAAATGAGAATTGAAAGTTAAGTGTTTGAAGACCTTAATGTTAAAATTTGATGATGAGTTCTTCTTAAAAAAATGCTCAAAAATGTGTTTTCTATGTTTTGTAGAAAGGGAATTTAAATTGGATGAGTATTCTGTTAGATATGGCCGAATAAGTGAAGGTTGTTACTAACATTAGTGATACAGAAGAGAACAAAATCACGTCAAGTTAGTAAAAATCACAATAAATCCAATTTACATCATTTTTTAGTTGATGTTGAATATGTGATAGAAATATGAGTCTATTGAAAATGAAGTCTTGAATCACCTTAATTGTATGAAAAATGAATGAGTTATAAGGTTTTGAGTCGGGAAAGGTCCAGCTTATGACTGCATGTTAAGGCTGATTGTGACATGACCCACCTTTTGGGCCGTTTTGGCACTAGGGAATGGGCAGGCTTAATGCCACCAAAACCCATAGTAAGCCCAACTTTTCTATATTATACTAAATCCAACATGAACTACTTGTTTATCTAATAAATCCTTGTACCTGTTTAATAGGTTGTAAGAAGTAAGGATCCCAAACCATAATTTTCACATACATCATCTACTTATAAGCAACTAATCTATGACCATCTCAAATCATAAACCGACATCATTTTCAATAACTTAATCGATACATGTTTTATGTACATATGATTATGACAAACTCATGGAGAAACTAAGAGCATCTGCAATTAACATCATGCCAAAACATTACTTGTCTGCTTATCTAAGCGAGTCTCAAGAGACTTGGATTTCTCTCTTTTGTCTGACCTGCTAATCTCCTGAAATGGTGATAGTGAGGTGTGAGTCTACAACGCAACTCAGTGAGTTATAAACATACTACCATGCTTGTGAGGCCAGGTAATACAAGGCTAGCTTTACAAGAATGGTCTATAGCATTCTGAGCAACAATGTATGGTATCAATGAATACACAGGTAGTAATCTTAAATGCTGCAATAACATGAGTATCAATAAATAAGCTCAATATGAATTGTTCAAAGAAAACATGAATTTAGGTTCTGAATTCTTTTCTAGGTTCTGTTTTTTTTTTCTTATGAAATTCTGGTTTCTTTTTGGATTCTGGGCTCTTTCTGAAATTCTGGTTTCTTTCTGAGTTCTTTCTGAATTTTGAGCTTTCTCATTTTTGAGTTCTGATTCTTTCTGAAATTCTTAAGAAGAGATAGAGGCATGCTAGTACGACATATCTCCCCTTTTCTGATTCTAGGCAAGGTCGGCTAACCTCGCCCCTAGAGGCCTGCCCTCTCCAGGTAGGACCCGGATCTAACCCATCACCCGCGGGTTATCTATGTGCACATAGGCTGATAATATACCCTATCAGCTGGGTATTCTGAGAACTCATCCATCATGGTTAATGTTGATGGACATTTTTGTATTAATTTTAGATTTATAATTTGCTAGACTCTTGTTCATTTAATATTTAAATTGCACTAATTAAAAGTTATCTGTTTTAATTTTAGGCACATATTGGCTTTGGAACATTTAAGAGTATAAAGCAAGAAAAGCCCTCAAAATTAGCAAAGATACAACCTAAAACGTTTAACGTTTTGACATGATACCAGTCACAATTTTTACATGAAGAGGGTTACAACGTGAATGCAATAGTTTGGGACCAAGGAGACCTAAATGGACACTCAAGGAATAGCAACAACATACACATTAGCTAATGGAAAAAAGAGGATGTTGATACAAAATTATCGCAGATGAAGACACGTTGAGTTAGGAGGAGATGTGGAAGAAAAGAATGGCAGCAGCATAAACAAGGAATGACAAAACAGAGAGTTGAAAAATTGGAAAGTAGGCATGATAGTTGTATTGTGCGTGAGTTGCGTGAATGGTGGAGAAACTAAACAACATTAATTTGTCACTTCAGCTACTGTGGGTTTAGCATGGTTTGGGAATAGTCAAGTGGTGGCTTGAGGGGCGGATTAGACAAGATTATGGGCGTTAAATCCTGGGCGGCTTGGTGGTCTAAAAAATAAATGATAAAGGACGTTGAAGGAGACACTCTTTTTAAAAAACATTCTCACCAACTCTACAAAAATGGTGACACATCAAGAAGAAAGGTGCTGCTAGCTGGAAAACGAAAAATCCATTAGGCAATAGACGTTGAGCTGGTGAGCTGGAGATTAAAGATGTTAGCTGATTGGAGAGCAACAATCCAAGCAACTAGAGTTTAAATACATTAGTTGGTGGCAAAGGGAAGGAGCTGGACAAGCAAGACGTTGAATTGTTGGTGGATGAATTAGCAGCTGGTGGTTTGGTGAAGACGTGAACAACTGGGGAAACAACTCAAGGACGCTGCTGTTGGAGTGAAGATAATGAAGTTAGTTGGTGGCTTGATGAACATCGTGAGCTGCTGGTGAAGACTCTTCATCACTCACGTTGAAGGCAAGTAGGAGGGGGCATTAAAAGGGCTGATCAAAAGAAGCAGGAGGTGGCGTTAACACTCACAAGCTAGCAGCTGGTTAGAGAGGAAGGAAATGCATAAGTAACGTGATTAAGGATGGACCAAACACTTAGAAAAACATTTCATACTCTCTACTAAGCAGCTGGTGGCATGAACACGTTGATGAAGATATTGAAGCAGCTGTGTTGAACCTCCGTTAGACATACAACGTTGAAGATAGTTGGTGGTTTAAAAAATGATAAAATAAGAATTTGGTGGACTTGAAATGGTGGCATGAATAACGTTACATGATGGTGGCTTAACAAATGAAAAACACGTTGCAAGTTGGTGGCTTAGGGGATTAACGTGGCAGTTGTTGGAGACATCATAACAAAGCATTTAGTGGAGTAAAAGAAGCACACACATGTTTTGTGCTAGGAGATAAAAATAAAAAGCAACGTGGAGAGCTGGGGAAAATACAGCCGCAAAAAAAAGGGTGTTTTAATTTATTTTCTTAATTTATTTTTAATTTTATATTTGTTTTAATTGTGTGGATTTAATCAATGCAAACATATATTAAGACCATAATTT
>JAOTAZ010108068.1:0-10133 GCA_025629785.1 Erythroxylum oxycarpum
CCTTTATTGGCTACTCAATTACCTTCGAATACCTCAAACTGTACCCAAGCACCATCCTATGAGTAACCTCTGGAAGGCAACAAGGAATGGAGTCAAAGCACAGGATCAGTATCCAAGATATCCTTGAGTACCTCAAGTCTAAGGATAACATCTTGAACTAATGTCATTCATACAGTTGTGGAGGCCACTTTGGGGTAAAAATGACTGCATATAAAATTTTGGAGAGTGGTTTTTAATGGCCTTCAGTGTCTAAGGGTGCATATGCCATTTTTAAGTCATACGATGGATGCCAACGATCAGGTAACTTGATCTGTAAAATCAAATGCCATAAACCTCCATTCTTTTCTATGAATTTTTTTTTGTAGCATTCATTTTATGGGATTATTTCCTCCTTATTTTGGCCTTCATTATATCTTACTTGCACTTGATTATGTCTCTAAGTAGGTGGAAGCTAAAGCCACCAAAACTAATAATGCTAAAGTTGTTACAATTTTTGTTAAGTCTAATATCATTTATAGATTTGGGATTCCAAAAGGGGAACACGCTTCTGTAATAGTGTGATGGGTACTTTGTCCAAGAAGTATCATATTATACACAAAGTTTCCACCTCTTACACCTTAACGTAGTGGCCAAATTGAGGTATCCAACAAAGAAATCAAGTCAATCCTAGAGAAAACAGTTCAATGAAGGATTGGAGCTTAAGGTTAAAAGATGCATTATGGGCCTAAATGATAACCTATAAAAGGCCAATTGGTATGTTCCCATATAAATTCGTGTTTAGGAAGTCATGTCATATTCCTATGGGGATACAACATAAGGTGTATTAGGTTATCAAGTGTTGCAATATGAACCATATTAAGATGGGAGCCCATAAAAAGCTACAATTAAAGGAGGTCAAAGAGATGTAGAACGACTCTTATAAGAATACAAGGCTATATTAAAAAAATACCAAAGCTTTCC
Organism: Erythroxylum oxycarpum; assembly: GCA_025629785.1. Lineage (NCBI taxonomy): Eukaryota > Viridiplantae > Streptophyta > Magnoliopsida > Malpighiales > Erythroxylaceae > Erythroxylum > Erythroxylum oxycarpum. The sequence goes on from JAOTAZ010108068.1 coordinate 961, forward strand.
ATAAAACGTTGATCTTGAGGACAAGCTTTGTTATTGGTTTAAAAAGTGCTTCTTTACCATTCCAAACTCAAATTATTACTCGATAAGTTGTGTTTTCATTGGGTCAGTCCTTGTGTTCTAGTGTTTTTCTATATGGTACAGTAAAGATATAGAGCTTGAAAACCATAACGACATTTAAGTTGAATGATCATCGACTGAAAACATAATATGAAGGATTCCAAGATGAGAATGTGAAAGAAGTGATACTTGAAGACTCGGATGACATCACATGATGTTGAAAACATTAAGTTAAGGCAACGACAATAAACAAAGGCATTGTTTAGGAGGCAATCCAAGGGGAGTTTGTTCCTTTTCCTTTACATTTTTGGTTTTATTATTTTTGTTGAATGATTCATTTCTACATTAATGTTATATTGGGGACAATGTAAGTTTTTAAGTGTTGGGGGTGGGATCTTATTTATTATGTGTGTTTTTAACTTTGTTTCTTATATATTTCTAAGTTCTTTTTGCATTTAAAAAAATTTCTCTTTTTCTATTGCTTCTAAGACTATATAGTTATAATTAGAGAGTATGATTAACTAAAAAAATTCATTGCCACTTAAGCATGTACTTTTACTCTTGTGATTGGTCAATGTACTTTTTCTTCAGAAGACTAGTAACTAGTGAGTTGACAAAAGCTTGTGAGATTTTAAGCCTTTTAAACTAACAAATCCATATCAGTCTCATTATCTTTTGTTCATGTATGACCTTCATGAAATGAACATCCTAGCTTTACCTTACTTTTCTATTTGAGACCATATTTTTATCACACACATTAAAATGGCAATGACAAACGTATTCTTTGCTTTACAAGCTACATTAGCCAAATAGCCTACCTAATAACATTATTTATCCTGTTGTTAAGCCCTTTAAGCTTTATTAGTCTTTTCTTTTTTTATGTTAACCACATTACGAGCATTTAACCTAATGTCATACCTAAGCCTTAAAGCTAGCGAAGCATTTTTGATTGTTGATGTTTGTGGATGCACAAAAGCATAAATATAGGGTGTGCATATATGTTGATTGGTTAAAATTGATGGAATGTGATTTTTTATCTCTCATCAATGAATTCCATCATTAATGTGATTTCTTTCAATTTTTCTTTTAAAAAAGAAAATATAAATATAAAAAATAGAATAAAAGAAAAAACTTATCAAGGAGGAAAATCATTTATTTTGCAAAGTAATTCATGTTAGTCTTTCCTCCTAAATTTGTAAGAAATGGGTGAATTGATTGTGATGCAAATAAAGGAGAAATTTTTGTGAAGGGTCACTCCTTATGGTTATAATGTTTTGCTTATCATTAATTTTTATAAGTGATTTTTTCTGATTGTTTATGCTTCATATGGTTTGTGGTGTGAAGGCTTGAATCTAAGCTATGAAACAAAGTTTTTACATTGATCATAGTTGATGGTACTTAGTTTTGAGTGGATGATTCAAGTACTTCTCAGTCTAACCTTTGGCCCATTACAACCATAAAGATTCCTTTGATTTATGATTATACATGTGAATCTTCAATGGTGGAGAATTGAAATAATATGCAAAGTTATGCAATGTCTTGATTATGAATGGTATTTGAGTGTACCTGTGGATATATCTTATTAATAAACACAAATTGTCAAGGTCTACTTATAGATTGCTCAATTTTTTAAGGGAATGGTTGTTAATTGATCATAAGAAAAAACATTGAATGTTTAATTCTTCTGTGGTTTTGAAAGTTATTCCTTTTTTCTTATAGCTATATATTCTTAGGAAATATGGCTAAAGAGGAATTGTTTCAGATTTTAATTTTGATTTTTAGTTTTTCTTGAGGACAGTCAAAAGTTAAGTGTGGGGAAACTTAATAAGTTCTTGATTGATAATATATTTAATCCCTAATGCTTAGTGATTAATATTATATTGTATTTAAGATTCTTATTTTTGGTTCACATTTTGTTTGAGGAATAAGTTAGAGAAATAATAACTAAAAATAATCTAAAAACATATCCTTGGAGTCATCCAATTGATGTTTAATCTTATTTACCTTTGTGGAACAACAAGAAGATGAATTAGGGTGAAGATCTGCAACTTACATGGTTTTGTAGGACTTACACGGTCATGTTGTTGATTGTGTATTATGAAGAAATCATAATTTTTAGTATAAAAGGACATTTAAGAGGCAAAAGGACTAATGAAGGCTTTAGAGACATAAAAGAGGGTTAATTTCTTACCCTTTACAGAGTTGTAAGGAGATAAACTTCATCATTTCAGCTCAAATGGGATATCAAGGTTGAAGAACATGTTTAGGCCTTTATTAATCTAGTAATGATGTTTTTACTCTCTTTAGAATTGATTATGTTATTCTATGATTAATGTTTTAGGATTTATGAATGAATGATTTAGAAATTTCAAATAGATTATTTATGTATGAACCCTTTTCCATAATCTAGATTGCAATACACAATCATTGTATATTTGACTTGCTTTTGTTAAACTAATTGTTAAGCATCAATATGGATAATATAGAATAAGTTAAATAACCCAAACTTATGTGGTTGTTACCTAGATTAACCTATTTTCCTATTATGTAATGTAGTTATGACATTACATCTAGAAAGCTTATTCTAGGTTGTCTGATAGCTATACCTAATTAAAGAGTTTATCTTTAATTAGATACAACCTAAGGGAAAACTAAGGTTAACAGAGCTTATTAATCTACGATTAATAGTTTCAAAGATAGTTATGGGAACAATATGACGATCAATTGTGCTCATTTGCGTGAAGGTTGAGTTTGACCCATGAAATGGATTTGAAACCCATTTGTTAAATTTATCACTTTTGTACCGTTTGATTTTACTTACCTTCAATAATTTAGTTTTACATTATTTTGTTAATCAAATTCAACCAACTACCCCAACAAATCCTAAGCACTAATTTATTCATTACAAAAGCTAAACATAAGCTCACTGTGGATACAATCATTGCTCATCACTATTACAAATTTTTGGTTATGTGGATTTATGTTTTATTTTTTGTTGTTTTCAATGCGCATCAATAAACTCAAAAATAAATATTCTCTGGCAACCATGCCAAAATTTGATACGTGTCTTTCAATGTATACAATTTTTGACTTTTTAATTATTGAAATTATTAACCAAATTAGTATAGCATAAATAAGGGATGATCCTATGAAGAAAGTTTCATTTACTAAATATATTTATATAGTGATATGTTCACTTGAATATAATATCTTTAACTAAAAAGAGTATCAAGATTACCATAATATTCTTTAATATCAGTCTTTAAACAAGCAAGAATCATCATAAAATAAATGATTTAGAATATTAGAGATGCATACAAAGAAATATATACAAATGATCTATCATATTAATTTTAAATTTAGGTTTGCATTCCAAAATCTTAAGCTTGATTTCACCTCATTTTAATTCCTTAATTGATCCTTAAACTTAACCTGTGGATTTCCTAATAATTCCACTCTATATCCAAGAAATTTTATCCTAAATGAAGAAATATGATTAGTGCACTAATGCATGATGTCCTCTTAGCCAAAATGCTTATTGTGTAGCATTAAAACTTTGAAAAAAATTAGCTTACAATACATTCTTTAGAATAGAACAATCAATATTTAATAGCTAGAAATTTATTTACTTTAGTACATAAGTCATGATCATCCAAAATGCAAATTGATATATGAATATTTGAGTATATTTTTACACCCTTATTTGATGTATTTTACTTGATATTTTAAACTTTTATCGTATATTTAGTACTTAATTTGCTCCAAGTGTGTTTACAAAGTATAAATGCCTTCATGGACTTAAAGGAGAAGAATTTTGATAACAACACAGCATAAAACAAAGATTTTATGGGCAAAGGAGATGTACGATCATACATTTTCCTATGCACTTCTTTCAAGTCATGTAAAATCATGCCAAAACCCTAGAATTCTATATAAAAAATGTTTTTAGAGTCTGAAAGGAGGAGGAGACATTAGGATGTGATTTCCAAACGTGGAGTTCATTCTCCAAGGGTAATTTGGTCTAAAGAAGCAAAAAAAAGAAAATTTCATTGAAAGATCCAACAGAATAAAGATCAAGTCTCTACATCACGAGAATATTTAATAAAAGAAAATTAGGGAGACTCATTATTTCCAGTTTGTTTTTCTTTCGGTCTATGTTTGATTTCGTGTTTGATAATATGTAACTAAATGTCCCGTTAGTATTTAGGTTAAATGAACCATTTGTTAATACTTTGATATGACTTAATTCTTTTATTAATGCAATTGGTTTGATTGATTGTTGCGCTTCAATTATTTTCTTTTATTTATGTTCTAGTAATATGGATTACTAGACCATAATCTGATTTCATATTTAGCAATCGAGAAATCCTAGGTTGAATTGATTCGCAGTAATTAGAAGGAGTTGATTGCAATCCTAGAGGTAGGATAACATAAATCTTCTGGATTAGGGTCAAACCTAATAAAGGGATTCATAAAATGTTAATGCAATCCTATAAAATTTAACCTGAGTAATTCAATTAGAAACCTTAGGATTAGTTTTTAGTAGACTCAAGGTCACCTACTAACATACCATTAGAGTCACGACGGTCTAATAAATCAGTAAAATAATTGCATAATAAAAAAAATCAATATGTTAAGGGCTTAGGGGGATTTGAAACCTAGATACTAATTCTCGATATCGATAATTTCCTAAGTTCTTCCTTAATTCTCTTCTCAATTTTGTTACCTATTTTATTTTACTTGCCTTAGTTTTAGTTTCTTTTCATTAAAAACCTAAAATTTGTCCTTAGGCTAGATAATAGGGGAAGGATAATTACTAGTATTCATCGTCTTCGTGGGATAGACCAGTACTTGCAAGTACTAGTTACAATTATTACATAATTGACTATCTTATAAATAGGCCAATCAAGTTTTTGGCACCGTTATAGGGACAATGATATTAGGAAAGCCTAAATCATATTACTCTAGTCATCTATATTTTATTTTATTTTATTTTATTTTTTATTTATTTTATTTTATTTGTGGTTTAATAATTTAATTATCTTTTTAATTTCTCTATTTGATCTTGAGTTTGTGATTTATTGTAGGAATTGTTATTCATTGTCATAACCATAACTCGTAATGGAAGTATGGAGTGGACAATACTTTTTATAGGAGCCAAAATATGTCTTCACAAACTATGACATCACCACATGGGAGAGAAAGGTTCCATCACATGTTTTTGGAGGCACAACCAATATTAGTCCATGTTGTGGCATTGGTTGGAGTTATTACCATAATTAGGAATGTCAAGAACCTACCTATATGTGGGAGCATTCGAACGTGTTCAATCAACATCAAATTCCGTCATACGAGAAAAACTATAATTCATGTATCAAATCTTATGCCTATGGATATAATGTTTACGCTCTAACTGAACACCCACAACACCAAGCACCTCCAGTTAACGAGCCAACACTGGAAGATATGATGATTAATTTCATTCAAAAATCAATCATGAGGCATCAAGAAACAGAGGCTCGTATACAAAATTTGGTGAATTAGATGGATCAATTGTTAGACATATCATCTGACGAGATCTAAGTGGGTGTGCCTAGTCTTATTGAAATAGATGTTGAAGAAAATATAATGGCAATCACTCTTGAGAATCATGACAAGCTTAGAGATAAATTAATGGAAATCCTTGTTGAATTGAAAGCTGACTGACACAAATTTGAGAGTGAAGAAAAGATAAGGGTTGGTTTCATAAACGGAAGGACATTCCAAAAAGAGCTCCCAGTAAAAGAAGAAACATAAGAAGAAGAGGAAGCAAGTCTTAGAGATAAATTAATTGAAATCCTTACTAAAACGAAAGCTAACTGACATGAATTTGAAAGTAAAGAAAAGACAAAGGTTGGTTTCATGAATGTTGGGACTTTTCAAAAAGAGCTTCCAAACGAAAAAGAAGGTGTTACAGATCAATCAATGGAATACCTTGCTTAACTTAAAGCTACGCGACGCGAATTTTAAGAAAGAGTTTCTTCACCTAAATATCTTGAGTATAATGTAGACAACTATTTGAGTCTATTAATGTTGCAAAGTAAATAAAAGATGACAGTTGGCTTCATAGATGAAGATGCATTCCATAAAAATGAGGAGATAACAGTTGTTGTAATGAAGGAGGAAAAAAATATAACAGAGGCGCCAAATATAAAAGAAGAAAAAATCTTCATCCAAGAAGAGAAAGTAAGGGAGTGGCAGAAGATAACTAAAGAGGATGAGCTAAAAACCTCTGTTTAGGAAGAAGAAGAAGAAGAAGAAGAGTGGACACAGATGGTTGAGGAAGAACTAATAAAGGAACCAAGTAAGGAAACTACCAATGAGGCATTGGTAGTAATCTTGAGTATGGAGGGTTCTCATTTCCCTAAAGACAAACGGTTCGAGTTAGTTGATGATTCAGGGAGTTTCATTATCCCTCATTTTATTAAAAAATTTTCATTTAAAATTTCATTATTGCTTGAAATTGGATTGATTAATTTTATACATTATTTCCTAATGACTATTTTACAACAAGTGGCTTGATTATAAGCTACGAAACTGCTTTGTGGAGAAAAGGATGGAGCAAGCCATTGATCATAAAACCTAAACGACGGAAACATGCAGGTTACGTTGAGCTACCGATGTTAAAGAAGCATTGCTTGGGAGGCAACCCATAAGTTTTTTTTAATTTTATTTTAATTTATATATTATTTTATTTTTTCATATTAATATAGGATTTTATTTTTGTTATGTTATTTATTTTGTTTCTTTTTACCCTTTTCTTTTATATTTTAAAGAATGTTAGCCTCATATTGGATGGATCCAAATCAAGAAATTGTCTTATTCAAGAAAGTACCAACTTAACGCTCTCAGTCATTATACATGTTCATATTGTGTACACTAAGGACATATTGTGTGGAGATGGGTTGAAAGAATTTTTAACTGATTTCATTAATCTTATTATAATCTTAATTATAAATTTTATGAATTGATATCTTGAATTGGTTGGAATCTGACCATGAATACTATATTTCCTTGTTGAATAATGATTGAATTGGTGTACAAAAGGATGATGCTTAGAATAAAATTAGTTTTCGAAGTCATATTTTTCATAATCATTAAAATATTCAAGTTAAATGATATTGCATATTGTTTACACATATATACCCATATTTTTTGTGAGCTTTTGAGCCTAAAGAGAACATTTTCAAATTTTTAAGCTTTTTGTATTCTTTCATGTGTGTGATATCGTCTATACTAGGATAATTCTAAAAATTGCTTTCATTATACACTTTGAGATCATATTTGTTAAATTAGAAGCATTGATATGATGAAGGCCCTTAGATTAAACAACTTGTTTAAACCTATTTCTTTGACAATTACCATAACTTTAAAATTTACCTTTAAGAATAACCAAGTTAAGCATTAGCCTTTTTCATTTTGATTAAACCCACATAGTGACCTTTATCCTATTTTTCTTTGAAGACCTTTTTATTATTTTGAACCCTTAAGGTTATTTACATTATTTTCTTGTTTCAAACTTTAATTTTTGAATGGTACAATATTTCTTGAATTGTGGTACTGAATGATTGAATAATTGATAAAAAAGAAAGAAAAAAAAAAGAAGAAAAGAATAAGTATATAGTACAATTAGTTTTGCAATGAAAGGACCTATATGTATTATGAATAATTTTCAATGTAATGTTCTTTTTATTAAATTTCCTTCAAATCAACCTTTTTAGTATCCCAATCATACCTTTCCTAAGCTCCGTTATAGTCAATATAAAGACCTTTGGATTTTTTTTTCTAGTTTATACATAAATGGTAGAGATGTGATTTTATTGTAAGCTTATGGTAAGAGTTATACTATACATTGACTGAGAGTTTTGATACTTTTAACCCTAATCACTTTAGTGCATTGAGTGAAATCTTGGTAAGAGTGTGAAGATATATATTTTGAAATTTCAATGTGATTGTTCTGGTGACTAATATTAATATTGCTTAGGAAGTTAATTTTAGGTCAAATTGACTCTAATTGTATGTTTGTTGGACCCCAAACCTGTTTTATTTATTTTAAGGCATGTTTTGAATTTTTGAAGTCTTATTAGATCAGTCATTGGAATTAAATTATGCTAAGGTTTAGAATTTAATTTAAGTATGAACTAGGTATTAAATTGTGGCTTAAAGTAGGATTAAATTGGATAAATAAAAGAGAGGGGTAATTTTGGAAGATCATAAGGGTCTTAGAATTTTAGGCTTAAGTGGAGGGGCATTTTGGACCTTGCATAATTGGTTAAAAGGGCTAAAATAAAAGAAAAGAAATAAAAAGAAGAAAATAAGAGAGGGAGAGTGTCGTGTGTTGGAGAAGAAGAAGAGAAGAGGAGAAGTTTTAGGATTTTGCAAGATCCGACGATTGAAGCAATTCCAGGTAAGTTTTAGTGTTTCTTTGTGTTAGATTAGTTGTTTGAACCTTGTTTAGAGTGATTTACAACTGGAAAACAAAGATTGAAAGAGATCTGAGAGTGTCGGTGGTTGAAAATGTCGAAAATGTAGGGTTTATGATTTTGTTGAGTTTATGCATGATTTTGACTTGGAATGAGCTTAGAAATGATATAGAAGCGACGATCTATGGTTTAGGTAAGTTGTATTTGAGTTTTTGGGAGGTTTCTGTCGCAAATCTGCAGGAAAAAAATCTGGGTTTCGGCGACTCTGGTTCGATCGTCGCGACGAACGCAAGAACATCGTCGCGACGAACGAATTAATTATTTTTGTGTTTTGCGTCGCGACGTGTCCGGCGTTAGTCGCAGCGAACGTTCGTCGCGACAAACGTTAGTTGCAACGAATGGTTAGTCGCGACGAATGTTAGTCGCGACGTGTGTTGTAATATAACACTGTTCGTCGCGACGAGCACTGTTCATCGCGACGAACACTGTTCATTGTCGCGGCGAGCACTGTTCATTGTCGCGACGAGTACTGTTCATAGGTACTGTTCATCGGGTACTGTTCATCGGTACTGTTCATCGAGCACTGTTCATTGAAATGTTTTATTAGTTAGTTAATTATGCTTGGTTTGTCATAGGAGACCAAGACGATCCGAT
>JAOTAZ010108115.1:0-10132 GCA_025629785.1 Erythroxylum oxycarpum
ACAGTGTACTGTATAAACTATGAAGCTCTTTTAAAAAAACTCTTTTTTAAATGACAGCTAAACAATCAACTTGTTTCTTTAAAAAAATTTCTCAAAAAAGATCTAAAAAATTATACTGGTAAATAAAAACTCTACAGGTTTAAATCTAACCAAACAGAGGGTAAAACAATTAGAAAAAGACCATACCGACCGGACTCCATTATTGCAGCTTTCACATGTCAAGTAGTGCTTAGCGCCTTAGCCACGTAAGGGATGGTGACTGCCAGTGCTCGGATATGAATAATTTTCCAACGTCATTATTGTTACCATTATTTGCGTGGAAGCTTGCATGTCGATCCCTCGGTTTCTGTGATTTTCTAAATTTTTAATAAAAACTTTAAATCACAAGAACAAAATGTAATAATATAAGGTTCAAACAACAAGTTTATTAACCTAATATATATTCAAATATTGGGAAAAATATCTTAAAAAGTTGTTATACAATAAAATAATAATTAGATATATAATATTACAGAAAAGAATGTAATGAACACCATAATATGAGTAATATAATGATGACTAAAATATAATCATAAGAGACGATACAAATATTTGGTTGTCTTTTAGAGTTATTAGAAAAAAATAAGAATTAGATAGCATACATGATTTGGTTATTGTTAGGTTTACTAAAGTAAGAAGATAACTGAAGATTGTTTTTTTTTTTGACATTAGATAACTGAAGATTGTTACTACATCATATCAATTTAAGAATTATATACGTACATGCAAATAGTTTGTTTATCAAAATTCAACAAACCAGATATACCATTAAAAAAAACTGTTATTGAACTTAATCAAATAATTTGGTGAAGTGGCCAATGTTTTCGGTAGTTAATGCCTGGACAAAGGTGAGATGGACCAAGAAAGGACTCCAGAAAGTCGTGCTTCGTGAAGATGAAACCTTCTTATTCAAATTTTTTGTTGATTCTAATCTATCTAAAATTATTGAGCTTGGTCCATGACATTTTGGCAATCAACCGTTGTTTCTTGAGCAATGAAGACGGAGATTAGACTTGGATTGAAGTCTCATAGACGTTATTCCCATATGGGTTCAGTTCCACAACCTATCGTTGGAATATTGGACCATTTTTGGCTTGAGTTATGTGGCAAGTGCTCTTGGACGCCCTCTATGTATGGACTCTCAGATAGCTTCGATGGAGCGTATTGGATATGCGAAAATGCGTATCGAAATCCATAAAACAGCTATATTGCCTAATAGTCTCCCTATGCTTTGGTTGGATGAGAAAGGTGGAGTGGAAAAAATGGTTATCCCCATCAACTACCCTTAGAAGCCCAATGTTTCAACTAGGCAATAGATTCCTATTGGTCGTATGTTATTATATGGTTGGCATTTTGATCTTAGTTCTAAGGTTAAATATGTGTTGGATACTAGTGCCCAACATGGTAAGGATGGGGTTGATGTTGAGCTAGGAGGCCAGCCTGTACGTAGTCCCTAATTGCATGCAATCGGTGTTGACCTTGCAGAGAGTCTTGTTGCCCAGGTGGAGAAGCCTGAGGTTCCTAAGGCAATCACTAGAGATATTGAGGCTTCAACCGCTCTTTTTGATTCCACAATTGACTTGGAGGTTTGTGACAGTATGGTAGAGTTCTTGGTAACGTGATGGGCGATGATGGGAGGTTTCATTTGCAGGGCATTGCATTACCACCAGCGGATCCTTGTCATGTTTCGTGTATTGAACCCCAAACTATTGTCTCCTTTATTACTCCACACAATTGTGGCATGACCTCTATCCCTTTGGCCCCCTGTTCGGTACTTGAAGCTGGTTTGTTTCTGGTTGAAGGCTCCCATCCCTCTCTTGAGTTTCCTCTCCCCAATCATGATTGTTCCTATCTGAAATATTCGTGGGTTAAATGATCCTGCGAAAAAAGTATTGGTCTAGGAAATAATACGGAAACACAAATAGGTTGATAGGGATGTTGGAAACTAAAATAAAAGACCCCTCCTCCTTATTCAGGGGAAGTTTTTGGGAGCTAACTGGGAGATCATCTCCAACAACTCTTCTCATTATAATGGTTGGATAGTCAGTTTATATAACTGTGTTCTTCTAGCAATTCAACTTTTGGACTCTTCTGACCAACTTATAAATCTTCACTGTCATTTAAAGGATTTGGATAATAGGTTTTTTCTTACTATCATTTATGCCTCCAATTTTGTTCAACTACAGAAACTATGGTCGGACCTTAGTCGGATGCAGCATATTGTGGATAACCCTTGGTTGGTTATTGGAGACTTTAACTATTCTCTCTCTTCAACTGAAATTGAAGGGGGAGATTATTTAATACTAGGTTAAACTCTCCTATTTCCTTTTCGCGGTGGATTTGGTGGATTTAAAGGGCCTCGAGTTGGAAGCTAACTTAGTCAAATAACCAATAGGGGGAATATTTCATTCGAAAAAAGTTAGATCGAGCTCTTGTTAATTCGGCTTGGTTGGGTCATTTCTACCACTCATTTGTGTATTTTGGGGACAATCTCCTCTCTGATGGCTCCTTCATATTGATCCAAAGATTGGAAGAGAGCCCAAGACCCGCTGCCCTATTTTAGTTCTTTAAAGGGCTCACTGAGATGGAGGGATTTAATGACTTGGTAGATAGGTGCTAGTCAATTAATGTGGATCGTTACAAATCCTTTCAATTAATGCAGAAATTCAAGAAGGTGAAGGTCGAAATGAAAAGTTTCCTATCTCGGCGGTATCTGGATACAACTAACTTAAGGGAGAGGCTCGTGATAGCCTAAGATGCTTGCTACTACGATCCCCATAACGTTTTCCTTTGTACTACAGAAAGCTACTGCCTCCGTAATTACATGGAAGCCCTACAACTTCAAAATTTCATTCTTCATTAAAAGGCCCGGTTAGATTGGCTCAAGGAAAGGGATACCAATTATAGGTTTTTTCATGCTTCCTTACTGGCTCATCAGAATACCAATACAATATCAATCCTTATGGATAATAGAGGCCACACTTACTCTTCTTAACACCAATTGTAGGAGTTGGCTCAGACGCATTTTGCAGAATTGATGGGTGAAGATTCCTCTTTTTTGCCCGTCTTAATATGATCACTTTAATGGAGGCTTCGGTTGAACCTAACATCTTGGAACAGCTGATGTGGCTTGTTACTCGTAAGGATGTCAAACATATCCTTTTCAGTATGAAACCCTCCGAAGCACTTAGTCCTAACAGTTTTGCTGCTTTATCCTTCCAAAGGACTTGGAATATCACAGGTGTTCTGGTTTCTTCTGTGGTGTTGGAATTTTTTGAATACGGGAAGATGCTTAAGGAGTTAAAACATATATATATATATATATATGCTTAGTTCCTAAAAAGCAACACCCTCAAAATATGTATGATTTCAGACCAATTTCCTGTTATAATACCATATATAAAATCATTTCTAAGATCTTAGCAGAGAGGCTAAAAGTAGCCATCACCGGCATCATCAATCCAGGACAAGGAGCTTTCATCTTGGGGAGGAACATTGGGGATAACATCCTCCTCTTATAGGAGCTATTAAAAGAGTACAACTCAAGAAAACATCTCCGAGGTTGTTTAATTAAGGTCTCTTCTTCAAGGATTTTGATAAGTTAGTTGGCAATTCATTCACTTATACCTTGAAGCTATTAAGCTACCGCCTTAATTCATTAATTGTATTATGGCTTGTGTATGAACTCTTTCTTTGAGTATTCTTATCACTGGGATCCCAACCAAGCCGATCCAGACAACTAAGGGTATTCGACAGGGGACCCTTTATTACCTTATCTTTTCTCTCTGGTTATGGAATGGTCTTATTTTTACGAATATGTAGATAGAAATTAGTAAGCTATTGAGAGATTGATTTGAGAAGAATGAATTGTGTGTTTCATTTAATCTCTTTTCACTGCATTTATACATTTGTTGTCAACATTATTAACAGACTTTAACAGAAACTATCTTCTAACTGCTACTAACATCTTTTTGATTAACAGACGTCTAAGACACTAACATACTCCTCCTGTCTTAGGAGTCTTGAGATACGCCTACCCTATTCCGCAAATATTCGAACCTTCTCCCTTGCAACGCTTTAGTGAATAGGTCAACTAATTTTTCCTCTGTTTTGCAATACATGAGCTTGACTTCTCCTCCTTTCTGGATATCTCGTAGAAAGCAACATTTCATTTTGAAGTTTTTTATTCTCCCATGGAAAACCGGATTCAGAGAGATCGCTAAAGCTGCCTTGTTGTCAATCAACACTTCTGTGCTCTCCTCCAATGCGATACCTAGATCTTCCATCATCTTTCTTAGCCAAATGGTTTGGTTCACTATAGTAGTAACGACAATCAACTCTGCTTCCACTTTCGACTGAGCAACCATGCTCTGTTTCTTCGACCCCCATAAAAAACATCCTGAACCCAAACTGAAATAGTACCCAGAGGTACGTTTCATATCATTGGGTGAGTCTCCCCAATCACTGTCTGTGTATCCTTTCATTCTCAAGTTCCCTGTTCGTCTATATTTAAGATTGAAATTGTAGATTCCCTTCAAATATCTTAGGACCCTCTTAGTTGCTGTCATATGGATTTTTGTTGGTGACGCCATGAATCTCGAAAGCATGCTTATTAGAAACTGAATATCTGGTCTTGATAACGTTATGTACATCAGGCTAACAATGAGGCTCCTTCCTTCATCCAGGCCTTGCTTCCATCTTCCCTCTGCAATTTTTCTTTACTGTTTATTGGGGATTTTGTTGGTTTGCATTCCAACATGTAAAATCTCTTAAGCACTTCTCTGATGTACTTCCTTTGGCAAATGAAAATCCCTTTTGGATGTTGATAGATTTCCATTCTTAATAAATATGTTATAATGCCCAAGTCTGTCATCTCACATAAATTCTTCAATTTAAGCTTAATTCCTTCAATTTCCTTGGCATTATTTCCAGTCAGGAGCGAATCATCAACATAAACACACATGAAAATAACTCTGTTCTCTTTTTCCTCACATAGAGGGTGAGCTCATTTTCACTTCCAGCAAATTCGATCTGTTGTAGATAGGCATCTAGTTTATCATACCAAGCTCTTGGAGCTTGTTTTAGCCCATACAATGCTTTCGCAAGTCTGTACACATTCTCCTCTTTACCTTCAACAATGAAGCCCTCAGGTTGGTCTACATAAATCTCCTCCTTTAGCTCTTCATTCAGGAAAGCCGACTTGACGTCTAGCTGATGCACAAGCCACCCCTTTTCGGCAGATATATTCAGGATCAGTCGGACTGTCTCCAACCTAGCTATTGGCGCGAAAGTATCAGTGTAGTTCACTTCATTTACTTGAGAGTACCCCTTGACAACTAACCTTGCCTTGAATTTGTTCAAGGTCCCATCCAGATTTACCTTATTTTTGTAAACCCACTTTACATCAATAACTTTTCTGTCAACTAGTTTCTCCACAAGCTCCCACGTTTGGTTGTTTTCAATCATTCTGATTTCCTCCACCATTGTAGCTAGCCACTCCTTACTTTGCTTTGCTTCTTTGAATCTTACTGGTTCACAAAGGGTTAAATTGCAAGTTTGGTAAATATCAGATAGCAGTCTTGTACCTCTTTTCGAAATGTGATCCACTTGGTCATCAAGATCATCATCTGTTTGCATTTCTGGTTCTGCCTCCTCTTGACTCTCATGTGAGTTGGCTACTTCTACTTCACCTTGTTCCCTTTCTGCTTCCATATGTGGTCTGTCTTCATCCTCAGACCCTTCTTCTGATGTAGTTTCAGAAAATTGAACTCCACGCATCAGCATTTTCTGCACCTATGAGTTGTCTTCTTCCAGTTTTGACCAATCCCAAATCTCATCCTCAAGGAAGGTCACGTCTCTGTTGGTCTTAACTTCCCTCTTGTTGGGAATCAAGATTCTATAGCCTTCAGTAACTTCAGAGTAACCAATGAAGACTCATGTTGTGGTCTTGGAGTCCAGCTTGTTCCTCTTCTGTTGTGGCACATAGGTGAAGCAAGGAGAGCCAAAGATCTTCAGATTTTTTAGATTCGGTTTCCTCATGTGCCAAGCTTCATGTGCTGTCTTTTTCTCCAACGCTCTGGTGGGTAATCTATTGAGGAGGAACACTGAAGTAGCTATAGCCTAAGTCGAAAGGAACTTAGGTAGAGATTTTTCTTAGAGCAAGCATCTAACCATCTCCATGATGGTTCTATTCTTTCTTTCACTCACCCCATTCCGTTGAGGTGAGTATGGCACAGTCAGTTGATGTATAATACCACTGTCTTGACAGATTTTCTCCATTTTCTGATTTTTGAACTCAGCTCCATTGGCACTTCTCAACACCTTGATCTTCTGCCCACTCTGATTTTCTGTCATATGCTTAAACTTCTAGAAAACTTCAGGTACGTTTGCCTTGGACTTTAGGAAGTAGATCCAACAGTATCTTGATTTGTCATCAATGAAAGTGACAAATAATCTACTACCATTCAAAGATTCAACAGGCAAAGGTCCACATACATCAGTGTGGACCAATTCAAATAGCTTGGACGCTCTCCACTTGTTGTCCTTAAATGGCACTCTTGTCTTCTTTCCTTGTATACACGTAGTGTACACCTGTTGCTCAGCTTCAAGAGTTGGAACTTCTTAAACTACGTCTGATTCAGACAACTTTATCAAGCCCTTATAGTGGGGATGTCCAAGCCTCTTGTGCCAGAGACTTGCCACCTTGACACTTGCGTTTAATGCTAGCTGATGTTGATCAAATAGATTCAGCACGTAGCTTCTATCTTTGACTGCAATCTTGAACAAAGGTTTCCCATCTGATGTTGTAATTGTGCAGAGACCACATTGGAAGAGGGTTGAATATCCTTTTTCAATCAGTTGGGAAACACTAAGGAGGCTTTACTCAAGATCTGGTATACAAAGCACTTCCTCAAGTGTCCTTGGGTCCTTTATGCTTTCAATCACCACAGCTCTTCTTCCCTTGGCTGAAATCAGTTTTCCATTGCCAATCTTCACTCTGCAGATGTAATTCTTGTCTAGATTCTTGAAAATGCTCAGGTTACTTGTCATGTGGTTCGAGCAACCACTATCCACAATCCAACTATTTGCTGAAATCATGGTATTGTGGCAAGAGGCAACAAATAGCTGTTTTTCTTCTTTCTTGGCAACAACATGAGCTTCCCCTGAACTCTAATCTTGCTCCTTGCTTTTACAAAATCTGTCTATGTGTCTGAGCTTCTTGCATTTCCTGCATTTAACATCAGGCCTTCTCCAACACTTATAATGAGGGTGATTTGTCTTACCACAATGCTTGCAGGGATCTTTTTGGGATTGAGATGATGTTGCTGAATTTTCTTTCTTTTCTTGTTTTTTGCCTTCTGCACCTCCTTTGGACCAGCTTTTCTTTTTTCCCCCTCCATTGTGTTTCGGACTTGCCCTGAGTGCTCCTTCGATGACTTCTGCATTCCTCAAAGCTCTCCTTTGCTCTTAGGCTTGCAGAAAACTTATTAGCTTTGACAAATTCAGATCTGCCATGTCTCTGGTATTCTCCAAAGAGATGATTGTTGCTTCAAACTTTTCTGGGAGGGAAATGAGCATCTTCTGTACAATCTTTTCATCTTTAAACTGACTTCGAAGAAGTCTGATCTTATCCACAAGATCATGCAATTTTGCCGCATATGTTTTGACAGCCTCATCCTCTGCCATTTGGAGCTTATCGAACTCCCTCATCAAGTTAATTATCTTCATGCTCTTCACTCTCTCATCTCCTTCATACTCAGCCTTCAAGTAATCCCTATCTCTTTGGCAGTTTTTAGATGCATGATTCTTGTGAATAATGAAGGACTTACTGCTGAGTAGAGGCAAGACTTGGTTTTGGCTTTTCTGGTAAGTCTTTCCCTCTGATACTTCATCTGATTCACTGTTGCATTGTCTGCTAATGGATCAACATGATAATCTTCTTCAATTGGCTCCCATAAGTCCAGTCCTTTAAGGTATGTTTGCATTTTTACCACCCACATCTGGTATGACTCTCCATCGAAAATGGTGCTTGCATGCTTGGAAATCCTTCCATTGCAATATTTGTACTCTTCTTCGAGCTTATGACATTTTCTTGTTCGACAAAATGCTCCACAAATCCCTTAAGATCCTTTAATAAACACTCTGATACCACTCTTATTTTTACGAATACGTAGATAGAAATTAGTGAGCTATTGAGAGACTAATTTGATAAGAATGAATTGTGTGTTTCATTTAATCTCTTTCACTGTATTTATACATTTGTTGTCAACATTATTAACAGACTTTAAACAGAAACTATCTTCTAACTGCTACTAACATCTTCTTGATTAACAGACGTCTAAGACACCAATAAAGGGTTCTCCAGGTTGATCACTAAGTTTGAATGCGACAATAGGTTCTGATATCACTTCAAATGTGACACCATCAAGCTTACTCATCTTATCTATGCTGATGACCTCTTGTTTCTCAATAGCACCGACCTCACTCTCTTTCTATGATTAAGCATGCCTTGATGTTATTTGCGGATTGGTCTGGGCTCCATCTTAACTCGGAAAAAAAGCAGTGTGCATATCTCAGCTGATGTGCGTAATCCGGACCTTATTTGTCAGACTATGTGGTTGAATTCTCACCCTAGCACATACTATTGTTTGGGTGTCCCCATCTCCCCTTCTAAATCGTCTCAGTTACAATGTCTACCTCTACTGGAAAAAATTACAAAAAAAGTACAAGCTTGGCAAAACAGGTTCCTATCTTATACTACTAGACTTACTCTGATTATTTTTGTCTTGAGTAGCTTGCATTTATATTGGGTAGCCTATATAGCTTTACCCAAGGGAATCCTAAAGGACATAGGCAGAATCCTAAAAGCTTTTCTTTGGTCTGGGAGTTCCGACAAAGCTACAAATGCTAAAGTTAAATAGAGTGAGGTGGTGACCCTTAAGGTGTTTGGAGGTTTGTAGGGGTGAGCATTATTCGAGCTGGCCCGATTACCCGGCCTGGCCCGAATTAATTCGGGTAAGCAAATGCTAAATTTTGGGTAATTCGGGCCGGCTCGGGTATTACCCGAATTATTTTCAGGCCGGGACGGGTAACTTCGAAAAAAGTCAGGCCGGCCCGATTACCCGAATTAGGTTTTAAAAAATTATGAAATAGGGTAATTAGAGTAATTCGGGTAAATCGGGCCGGGATAATTTGGGTAAATTGAGTAAATCGGGCTGGGTAAATAGGTAATTCGGGTAAATCGGGCTGGGTAAGTTTGGGTAATTGAAAGTTCGGGTTCGGGCCGGATAAGCGAAAAAAATGGCCGGGCCCGAACAGTGAAAATTGGGCCCGAATTACCCGAATGCTCACCCCTAAAGGTTTGAGTATTAAGTCTATTGACTCCACTCAAAAATTCTTAATGTGTAAGATACTCTAGAGGTTATGTAATGATTACAATATGTTATGGGTTAAATGGCTTCATAAGTAACACTTCGAAAATGGTAACTTCTGGCAAGTTGGCATTATGAAGGAATTTTCTTGATTTCTAATCCAAATGTTGCTTATGTGTGACACAATTTATCCTTGCATTAAGCACCAAGTTAGTAATGGAAGTCGGACCTGGTTTTAGTTTGACAATTGGGTAGACTATAGTCCACTTATTTCGCATCCTCGTATTCAGCATTTGAGTAATAGAATTACTCTGAATCTGAGGGTCTCTTCCCTTCTTTGTAATGGCCAATGGCAGGGTACTTTCAGAGGTTTCAATACTCTGGCTCCTGTTTTACATTCTATTCCCGATATGCTACAGGATGATGCCATCTTGTAGAAGTTGGAAATTAGTGGGCAGTTCACCAACAAGTCTTGTCATCTACTACATAATTGGTGATTAACTAAGGCACCTTGGCGTTTTCTTTTATGGCATAATTCTATCTCTCCTAAGACGTCCTTCATATCGTGGCTTACTATCCTCAGTAGACCCAATACTAAACGTCGTTTGCATGGAAATGTCGACACTACTTGTAGCGCCCCCTTATCATAGTGTAAGTATAAGTCGACTTGTTTATGCGATAACTCGACTTATACCTCTACGATACTGATAAGTCGACTTGTT
>JAOTAZ010108138.1:0-10129 GCA_025629785.1 Erythroxylum oxycarpum
CTACGCACCGACTCATGCTTCATCTAGTTAGATCGCAAGTTTCTCCACACGAAATCAGACAAGTAATATGCCCTAGTTCCAATTGCCACAAACACCAATCACCCAGTTAACACCACCAAGTAAATCCGTTGGTGATATGTTAATTAACTAATTCTACAATTGGGCCCTAATCGCAGAATCAATTAATAAACAATGACAATAAAACGGAAACAGTACGAATATTATAAACCAAATATTCAAAACAATAGGTCTCACGAGTCAAATCATAACAATTGAAATTTTCCGACTAAAACAGTTTAGCTACTCATAACGAAATTAAACAAAATAGAATTCTTAATTAACATAGTCTCCGTAACAAAGGAAAGAAAAAGAACTAATAAAAAGGAAATCTGGAAATTGTCTACGACCCTCCTCCCTGGCGGCTGCTATCGATCCTTTCACTCGTCGCTGTTGTTTCACACAAATTCCTCAAGACTAAGAGAGCCCCCTTTTTCTGCCGTCACTTCCCTTATATATGTTTCTAATAGTAGGTCCCTAGGTTTTCAATAGAGTGGGCCCTACGACAATTAACTAAAGTGGGTTAGTGGTTGGGCCCATTGAAATTGCTTCCACACTGTTATCTCTTCCAATGCCACCTTGCCCTTGTGTTGCGTCGTCCAGCTCTATGCGTCTCTTGCTGTCCACGTGTCTCTCTTGTATTTGTTGCTGATTTATTAATTTGCTTTCCTAATTTCTGCGATGATTGGACCATTAAAAACCCTTGCTGCCTATAGCAATTGCTTACCTGTTGCGTCCTCTATGTGTCTCCGTATATTCATTAAAGTGGGCCTCCTCTGTTTTATTCCGCCTTTTTCCTTTTCAACGCCGAAACTTCTAATTCCAAGCCCACTTGTTTTAACGCCCTCAGCCCACTGTTGCTTGATTTATTGCCATTCTCTTGGTCACTTACGTAGCTTCTCCTCTGCGTGACTACTGCCCATTTAATTGTTGCCTTTGCCTCTGTTAACGCTGCTTCTTAACGCCTCTCGTTGCGTTATTTTCTATCTTCAATTTGACAATTCATTGTCCAGCCTTGTAGCGTTGTAATCCCCACGTGTCCAGTTGTTTTGTGATTTTTCCGTTGGACCGTTTAATTGCCTCCTTATGTGTGTCTCCTACTGTTGATTTCATTTGTGCTCCTCTATGCAGTGACAATTGTGTTGATTTAAAATCCTCCTAACGCCTCCCTCATATTCCTATAAGACAATAAATATGAACCTCAGTGAGTCAGCCCTATTTAAGCATGATTTTCTGCATAATTATATTTTCATACAAGGAAATATTAAATCAAATTAAGTCCCAATAATTGAGTCAACAATAGGAGTAAAAAGGAATAATTAAAACATAAATATTGGACAAATATGCACTTATCAAAAGGTATGGGTATAAGTATTCTAGGATCAATTCATGCATGTGGTTCTTTGGGTTTTCCAATTTGAATTCCTTTAATTTGAGATTTTTTTTATTAATATTAAAGAAAATGAAGAAGGACAAGAGGAGCAAGAAGAGAGGCATAGTTGAACAAGCCATAGCCAAGGACTTCAAGGTGGGTTTCACTTTTATAATTAGGTGATAAGCTAATAAAAGTTTCTATCAATAAATGACAGAAATAAAATTTTCAACTACCTCATTCATGTGCATTTAATGTTGTTAAATGCTGCAAGATTTTCCTACATGCTTATACATGATTTGTGTGATGATTTATGGAAGGTTTTTTTTAAAATGATTCTTTAAAATGTTGCATGATTATGAAACCATACTTTTGAAATGGTTTTAAGATATAACAAGCATATGAAAAGCAAGTTTTCAAGAGAATGTGCCTTTTTGGGCATCAAACATACAAGATTTTGAGATCTATGTGTTATGTGGGTTTGTGGTTGTCCCTCAAGAACCGTTATACACACGTTGACTCAAGTATAGGCTTCTCTCGCCTGCCTGCTAGTGGCATAGACCTCCCTCAAGGACTCCCTCAAGAATTCATGACTACACAGGACCATTTCATTGGAAATGTGTAGTGCGTCATGTTTTGGACTTACCCAAACCATTTGATGTGTTTATCTGTACATGATAAGTTGATAGGAGTAATGCATCCATAATTTTGCATACACATAAATTTTGCATTGAAAATGTATTAAAAATGTCTTTGCTTGTTGCAAACTGTAAAATTGCTACCCACGGGCTTCAAGCTCACCCCCACTCTCTTCCCCACAAGCAGGTGAAGCGCAAGAGATTGAGTAGTCAAGCGCCAAGGGCATCACCCCACTTTTGAAATGTTGTTATATTTCAAGCTACTCTTGAAACTAAGGCTTTAGTCGCATTTTAAGTAGTTCATTGTCCAAGTATCTTTTCTATTTGAGATTTTTGAAACATTGATGTTTTAGGGCTTGAAATGCCCACTAAAACTTTGTAAAACAACTACAATCTGTTGATGCTACTGGTATATGAATTTTTTTTCTTCCATGATTCGTAAGGTTTCATAAGGGGGAAAATTCGTGTACTGAACTCAGAGAAAATTTCTGGGATGATCTAGAAAATGCTCACTGAGTGTGCTTTGGTCTATTATCCATAACTTTTTTCTAGTTATCCAAACGAGATGATTCTTAGTTTGAGTAAACTAGAAACGTATGGCTACATTTCTTATGAAGACATCGTTTCTCAATTCTGTCTTTAAGAATCTCAAAAGTTGTCATGAAGTTAAGAAATTGGTGTAGTACGTTGGTGTATGAAAGGAAACTTTGTCTTCGGATTTAGGGGCAAATTTGGGATTTATATAAATAGATTTTAGCAAAAGTGCCTTCTAGAAAGTTGTAGATCTTTCTTTTATCTTTCCAATAGTATATAGTATGAAAATTTTAGACATCGGAGTCAAATGTTATGATCCTTATAAGTGGAGACATTCTGGAGAAGAAATGAGATGGAAGAAATGAGACGGAAGAAAATGAGACGGAAGAAAATGAGACGATAGAAATGAGACGATAGAAATGAGATGATGGAAATGAGACGATAGAAGTAAGACGATAGAAATGAGACGATGGAAAAGTGAGATGATGCAAAAGTCAAACGATACAGAAGTTCGACTATAGAATTGGCCTTCAGGGTCTTTATGAAAGTTGTAGATCTAGAAGTCCTCTTTCCAATAGTACAAAAACAAAGTCAATCTGACACCTGTAATGAGAATTATAGCAATTACGCCAAAGCATATACGATATGAGTAAAGTTATGAATATGTTGGATTCTTTTGGCCATAACTTCTTCTCTAGACACTCAAATGACTTGGTTCTTGAACCATTGGATTCGTAAGACTTTATCTACATCTCTACCACAAATCGAAGCTATCTGAAATGAAGTGAGAAAGATTAAGTGAAAAACATAGGAAAGGTATAGTAAGTGTGCTCTTAAAGGACATGAACTGGTGTTATTCCACTGAACATACTTCAGTACTTTGATGATTTCGGGATCCGTAGAACTCCTATTAAGATGATTATTGTTTCAAAACAAAATAAAGACTTAGAGCTACGATTTATTTGATGAAGTTAAGTTGTAACTTTGGTGTTTGACTGGTGTGGGCACACCTCCCTTGGGAAATGTTGGTTATGACCTTACAGGGTAATAAACTCAAGGTTTAGGACTCCGGATGTTGGGCTCCGGAAATGGGGTCCAACACCTTATAGTATCAGAGACACTAGGTTTGGGTCCAAGTTTGGGACTAGGTTTTGGAGTATCCTAAGTATGAAACAGATAGCTTAAGCCATAAAAGTTTTAATTTGTTTCTCATGATTTGATATTATTTTATACAATTTGAACTGTTTTACATACTTTGAAATTTTTTTTGCATAAACTAAATATTTTCAATGGTTTTCTATTGAAGGAGTGAAAAATGCCACCTCGAAGGAGAACTCGGGGAGCTCTAGCTCAATCTGGCTCTCGCCAAGGGAGCGCCAATGAATCTTATGTCCCACAAGATGTGGGAACGCATTTTACTCCTGACTCTGAGGCACCTAGTGTGTAACACGAAGTGCCACCGCCTCCTCCTCTTATGCCTCAAGTAAATCCTATGGACTCACAGTTCTTCCAAGCCTTCGCCCAAGCTTTCACTTATACCATGGGCCAAGGATCACAAGCTTTGGTGCCAACTCCAATGGATAAGGGTGGACAGTATGATAAGCTCCGCAAGTATGGAGCAGTGTATTTTAATGGAACCATCAATCCTGAAGAGGCTGAAGCATGGCTGAAGAGGACAGAGAGGGTCCTAGCTTAGATGAAGTGAAATGATGCAGAGAAACTGGACTATGCAGTTAGCTTGCTGCAGGGGGATGCACTCCATTGGTGGGAATCAGTGCCCCATAGTCAGGTTATGCCTCTGGTACTGACATAGAGAGATTTTGTGAAAGTGTTCAAGAAGAAGTATCTCTCCAGGGTGTATATCCAAGAGAAAGCTAGGGAGTTTCTGAATCTCACACAGAGGCACATGAGTGTAAGTGAGTATGAGCTGAAGTTCACCCAGCTCTCCCGGTATGCAGCCAACATTGTTGCTAATAAGGAGGATAAGTGTCGCAAGTTTGAGGGATGATTGCATTTGGGGATTAAGGAGAAAGCCCTGATCCATAATTTCTGTGACTATTAGCAGTTGGTAGATGCTGCACTCCAGGCTGAGAAGCTGGAGAATATCATAAGTGAAGTGAGCAGAAAGAGGAAGAATAGGGAGCAGTCTACTAAAAAGGAGATGAGTACTCCAAGGCATGAGGGGAGTACAAGGAATTTCCATACTTAGATTGAAGTAGGGAGTAGTGGTTCTATCAAAAACAAACAAACAAGAGCAGTCTCGGGGCAAGCTTCGAGTGTAGAAGGCACTGGAAGGGCAGGGAGAAGCAAATACACCAACCCTCAATGTGAGCATTGTGGAAAGCTTCACAAGGGAGAATGTTTTAAGCTAATTAGAGAATGTTGCCAATGTGGAGAGAAGGGGCACTTGATCAAAGACTATCCCCAGGAAACCAAGCAAGAGGGGTTCTAGATGTAAGCCCCAAGGAGAGCAGAAACTGTGGCAACTGGACCAGTCACAGAGGTGGGTAGCTCTAGAACAGGGAGGCCAAGGGTTTAGGCACGGGCTAGATTATTTGCTATTACTAAAGAGGAAGCTGTAGTCACCCCTAAAGTTGTCACGAGTATGGCTCGGTTACTTAATTCTATTATATATGTATTGATTGATTCTGGCTCTACGCATTTATTCGTTTCTGCAAGCATGACATTACATCATTAGGTTCTGATGCCACTGAGAAATCCTTTAGTTGTTAGCACTCCTCTAGGGAGGCATGTGATTATAAGCCAAATGTATAAAGATTGTGAGCTTTTCATCGAGGGTACTCAACTGGTGGTGGACTTGCTACCCCTAGAGTTAAAAGGGCTAGATGTCATACTAGGAATGGATGTTATGGAGAAGTATCATGCAAAGTTAGATTGTAGAGTAAAGGAGGTGGAATTTGACATGGGCAACGGTGAGAAGGTGATTTTCAGAGAGACAAGAAAACACCATCACCAAGAATCATTTCTGCTTTGTTAGCTGACAGGATGATGGGAAAGGGGTGTGAAGCCTCCTTAGCGCATGTTGTGGACACAAATGGTAATGAAGGGAAGTTAGAAGATTTTTCGATTGTGAGGGCATTTCCAAATGTGTTCCCAGAGGACTTACCTGGTTTGCCATCGGTGAGAGAAATCAAGTTTGCCATTGACTTTATTTTGGAACCGCATCTATTTCCATACCACCCTATAGAATGGCTCCAGCGGAGTTGAAGGAGATTAAGGAACAATTGGAAGAACTACTAGAGAAGGGGTTCATAAGGCCTAGTTCGTCACCATGGGGAGCGCCAGTTCTGTTTGTTAAGAAGAAGGATGGAACATGGCGCATGTGCATTGATTATCGAAGACTCAACAAGGTGACTATTAAGAATAAGTATCCTCTGCCTCGGATTGATGATTTGTTTGACCAGCTTCAGGGAGCAAGGGTCTTTTCAAAGATTGATCTCAGGTCGGGCTATCATCAGCTCAGAATCAAGGAGTCTGATGTAAGTAAGACCGCTTTCAGAATACGGTATGGACATTATGAGTTCTTAGTCATGCCTTTTGGATTAACCAATGCCCCAACTGCTTTTATGGATCTTATTAATAGGGTCTTCAAGGAGTGTCTGGATTAGTTTTTCATAGTGTTTATCGATGACATTCTGGTGTATTCCAAGAGTGAAAGGGAACATGAGGAGCACTGAGGATTGTGTTGCAGACATTGAGGGAGAAGGAGCTTTATGCCAAATTCAACAAATGTGAATTTTGGCTTCATGAGGTGATATTCCTTGGACAAGTGATTTTAAAAGATGGGGTACATGTTGATCCAAGGAAGATTGAAGCAGTGGTAAATTGGCCTGCACCCAAGACAGTGACAGAGGTAAGGAGTTTTCAGGGTTTGGCCGAATATTATAGGAGATTCGTTGAGGGATTCTCTATGATAGCTGCTCCGAAGACTAAGTTATTAAGGAAGAATCAGAAATTTGTCTGGAGTGGGGATTGTCAGAAAAGCTTTGAAGAACTCAAGCACATATTAACAAGTGCTCCAGTTTTGATGTTGCCTACTAGGGATAAGGGCTAAACAATATATAGTGATGCTTCGAGGAAGGGTTTGGGTTGTATGTTTATGCAAGAAGATAAGGTAATAGCTTATGCCTCTCGGCAGCTAAATCCTTATGAATTGAATTATCCAACCCATGATCTGGAGTTAGTAGCAATAGTTTTTGCCCTGAAGATTTGGAGACATTATCTGTATGGGGTTCAAACGAGGATTTTCACCGATCATAAAAGTCTTAAGTATTTGTTGAGCCAAAAGGAATTGAATTTAAGACAAAGAAGGTGGTTAGAGTTGCTTAAGGATTATGACCTATTGATTGAGTACCATCTAGGAAAGGCGAATGTGGTAGCGGATGCCTTAAGCAGGAAATCCTTTATAGCTCATGTTCAAATAGTTTATCTGCCGCTATTAGAGTAGATGATTAAGCTTAGGATAAGTTTGAATTAGGAGGAACCTGAATGTATTGTCGCTACTGTCAGAGTGAGACCAACACTTAGGGAGAAAGTTAAGGAGTTACAAGCACAGGATGCAGAATTGAGTGAGCTCCGAGAAGAAATTCTAAATGGCAAGAAATCTGAAGTGGTAGTGAGGGATGATGGACTTATGGTTATAGGAAATAGATTTTGTATCCCAAATGTTAAGAAAGTAAAGGATGAAATACTAGATGAGGCACATAATGCACCTTATGCCATGCACTCGGGTAGCACCAGGATGTACAGAGATTTCACAGAACATTTATAGTGGAAAGGCATGAAGAGAGAAGTAGTAGAATACGTAAGCAAGTGTCTGGTGTGTCAGCAAGTCAAGACTGAGCACCAGGCACCTTCAGGCAAGTTAAGGCCATTGTCCATTCCCGAGTGGAAGTGGAAAAGGGTAACCATGGATTTTTTGATGAGTTTGCCTAAGATTAGTAGGAAGCATGATGCCATATGGGTCATTTTTGATTGGTTGACGAAGTCAGCCCTTTTCTTGGAAATTAAGCAGACTGATTCTCTGCATATGCTAGCTAAAAAGTATATGAGATAGTAAGATTACATGGGGTTCCAGATTCCATAGTCTTTGACAGGGATCCTCGATTCATTTCGAGATTCTGGGGAAGCTTACAAGAGGCTTTGGCAACCAAGTTGAATTTTAGCACGGCTTTTCATTCCCAGATGGGTGGTCAATTTGAGAAGACCATTCGGACACTTGAAGGAATTCTTAGAGCATGTGTGATAGATTTCAAAGGAGCTTGGGACAAGCATTTTCCATTGGTTGAATTTGCTTATAATAATTCGTACCATTCGAGCATTCAGATGGCCCATAATTAGCACTATATGGAAGGAGATGTAGAACTCCGATATGTTGGAATGAAGAAGGAGAAAGGAAGTTAATAGGACCAGAGCTACTTTAGATGACAGTCTATAAGGTTATTCTAGTTAAACAACGGCTTAAGACAGTAAAAGGTAGAATGAAGAGTTATACTGATGCACAACGAAAGGAGATGGAGTATGAAGTCAGTGAGAAAGTCTTTCTTAAGTCACCTCCTTTGAAAGGAGTCATGGGGTTTAGCAAAAAGGGTAAGTTGAGTCTAAGATATGTAGGCCCATATGAGATTGTAGAGAGAATTGGAACGCTAGCCTATAGGTTTGCATTACCACCAAAATTGTCACAGATATATGACGTCTTTCTTAAAAGGGAGAGAAATGTTGGCTCGTGAATTTTTTATTTGATTAAGCATGATTAGATTAATTTTGGGGTCTTGCTAGATTAATATATGTTGGAGATAATTAGCATGTTAATGTGATTGAGATTATATGACATAGGTGAATTTAATTAAAGGGTTAGGAGTGTATAGCATAAAGGGCATTTTAGGCCAGTCTCTTAATAATGAAAGAACATAAGCTTTTAAGTAAGGGCAAAAAGGACTTTGTGCAATCATTAATGGTATAAAAGGGAAGAAAATGGGGTGTCTTTCATTAGGAAGAAGACAAAAAAATGTGATTAGAGGAGAGAAGAGGGAGAGAGTGTCGTATAAGGAGAAAAGAGGGGAAAGAAAGAAGAGCAAGCTAGGTTATGATTTTTTTAGCCTTTAAGAGTGATTTTTAAAGTTGTTCAAGAAGGAAAAAGAAAGAGGAAGATTAAAGCTTCTATTAGAGCTAAGAAGCTCATTGTTTATTGAATATTTGAGGTAAGTTGATTTTAATCTTTTGGAGTTTTGGAAGATTTTTAGTTCAAAAAGCTTAGGAAATGTATGGCGATAAGTATTCTAGGATCAATTTCATGCTTTTAGTTCTTTAGGTTTTCCAATTTGTATTCCATTGAATTTGGGATTTTTAAAATATTGAAGAAAATCAAGGGGATAAGAGGAGCAAGAGGAGAGACATATTTGAGCAAGCCATAATTAAGGACTTCAAGGTGGGTTACATTTTTTATGATTTAGTAATAAGCCATTAATACCTCTTTCAAGAAGTGGAAATAAATAAGTTTCAACTACTTCTAAATGTGCATTCATTGTTCTTTGAGTACTTTGAAAATGTGTTGCATATTGTGTATCATGAAAATGATTAAAAAAAAGGTATCAAGCTTAAGAAAACAAGTTTCTGAAATATGCCTTTATGGGCAATATGGTTTACAAGTCAGGAAATACATGTTATGTGGGTTTGTGGTGGTCCCCTAAGTTAAGTCGAGTGCACTTTGACAAAAAGACTTCTCCCGCCTGCCCGCTAGTGGTATAGAGCTCCTTCATGGACTCCTATAAGTTCATGGCTACGAAAGACCATTATGTGGAAATGTATAGTACGCTTAGTTTTGGATCCACCCAAACCAATTTGATGTGCCTATGTGTTTGTGATTTGTTAAAAATAGTGATTGTACACATGTTATGCATTCATGTGCGTTTTACAATGAAAATGATTATTGCAATGATTTTGCTTGTTACTGATTTTAAAATTGTT
The DNA here is from genome assembly GCA_025629785.1 of Erythroxylum oxycarpum. NCBI lineage: Eukaryota > Viridiplantae > Streptophyta > Magnoliopsida > Malpighiales > Erythroxylaceae > Erythroxylum > Erythroxylum oxycarpum. The sequence goes on from JAOTAZ010108138.1 coordinate 9,589, forward strand.
ACCCGCGAGCTTTAAGCTCACCCCTACTTTCTTCCCCATAAGCAGGTGATGAGTAAGAGATTGAGTAGTCAAGGGCCAAGGCATCACTCCACTTTTGAAATGTTGTTGTATTTTAAGCTACTCTTGTAAACCAAGGCTTTAGTTGCATTTTGAGCAATTTATTCTTCATGTATCTTTTGTATTTTGGGATTTTTGAAAAATTGATGTAGTGGGGGCTTGAAATGCCCACTAAAGCTTTGTAAAACTACAATCTTTTGATGTTAATGGATTATGATTTTGTTTTCGTCCTTGATTCTCAAGGTTTCATAAGGAGAAAACTTATGTGCTGAGTTTAGGGAAAATTCTTGGTTGATTTGGGCTAATTTAGGCAAAGTTATCTTCTAGAAAGTCGTAGGTCTTTCTTTTATCTTTCCAACGGTATATAGCATGAAATTTTTGGATACCTAAGTTGAAAGTTATGGTCCTTATGTTGGACCCCAAACCTGTTATTTATTTTTTAGGCATGTTTTCAATTTTTGAAGTCTTATTAGATCAGTTAATT
>JAOTAZ010108171.1:0-10128 GCA_025629785.1 Erythroxylum oxycarpum
TTATCTTTGATTTATATTCCGCAAAATTGTACAAAGTGTTTGTAAATGATTCGGTAATGAAATGATTTTTATGGTTTTAAGTGTTATATATATTTATGAAATGGGCCTAAATTATTGTTGAATACTAATGTTTGTAACTATTGTACCTTGCCAATGGAAATGTTTTTGAAAGCAATGGGCCCTATATGATTAGTCATTTTTCTCTTACGTGTATCTTGTTTTAAAGAAACAAAAGTTTTTTTTAAAAATGAATTTTGACTGATTGTTCGTTACAGCATGCCACTCTTGCGGGATACATACTCGGATATCACCATAGATATCGAGTATGTGTCTTACGATAGTGGGGTGTTACACCGGCGCTCGAGCTTCGGTTCATCCGCAGGAAGTGGCGGATAATATCGATCGACGGGGGACATCCAAACTGGTGACATAGTAGGGCCTGACCGTTGATAAACCTCCAGCCGTTCGGAGGAATCTGGTTTGGCCTCAGTTGGTAGGCGCAGCACAACTCGTCAATGATTGGAGCATACGGGAGCTTCGCACCACCAACTGAGAAAAAGTTGTCCGACACAGCAAAGTACCCTCCCGAACTGCTATAAATTTGTTCGTTCTCAGCAGCCAGTCTGGGTCCCCATGCCACAACGATGTTATTCCTGATGACCGATCGATTCAACTCCCTTGCGGTCATCGTCGATGGGTCACTCGGCTGTTTCTCAACAATCTGCCTATCCTTCCGGGCACTCGCCCCAACTTCCTCAGTTTTCCCAGCCTCGGGCGACTCATTCCCGCCAGCCTCTGGCACCTCCACTACTTCCACCACCACTTCATGTGGCCAGATTGTCTGCGAGGCCCTCTCGGCGGTTTCATCCCTAGGACTAACCCCGCGTCTAGGACTGGTCGACGACATTCTTATAAAAAGAAATTTAGAGGAGGAAGCCAAGAAAAAGAATGTACCTAGTTTGGTGATTGAAGTTAGGGATTTCAACGCCGATTGAAAGCAAACTCTGGAGACTAAAAGCAAGAAGGTGAAAATGAAAACCGAAGGCAAGTAGAAGAATAGAATAAGCGTGAAGAAAGTCTATAGTCTGTCGATCCTGAGTATTTATAGAAGATCGATCGAACGGATGTTCCAACCAATGCTTGGCGCGTGGCGAACATCCGAGCTAGCGTGGACACGTGGCAGAATTTGAGCTGAGGTGAATTAGGGTTGTTAGAAATCCAGAGTGGCGCAACAGCTGAAAGGACACGTCTAACGGCTGTACGGTAGGTAATATGGCACACCTGATAGCTGTACAGTAGTTGAAAGGACGTACGTGACAGTCTGTCAGAGACCGCAAACCGTCAGTGATGATTACACTTAGTGCTTCATTAAAGTCTTGCCGCTACGCTCGCCCGATCGGCCTCATCACTACACCCGATCAACCTGCCAAATTGTTATAGCCGATCGATCTGTTCTGTCAGTACCTTCGATCGGTTCGTCGAGTTATTACATCTGCTCGGTCGATCGCATCATGCCATAAACGATCGATCGGGCCTAGCATGAGCTGCCTTGGAGACATACTGCCTAATACTTATGTACTCCTTCGACCCTTCTCTTGGATCAGACTCGAGGAGTAGGGGGGCTTATAGTTAGGTCAGTTGTGCTAGGCCCAGGCCCAGGTCCACATGTCTGCGGCCCATTCGCAGGTGTTAGACACCCATACAAACGTAAAGACTACGTAAAGACCTAAACCTAGCATCTATTTCGTATATAAGATACTATTTTGCCATGATACAGGTACGAGATTAGAACCCTGATATTCTTTGCTTATAGCCACCATAACCTTCACCAAAAGACTAACTTGAGCGTCGGAGGGGCCTGCCGGTTATCAACCCCCGACGTGCCTTTATTGTTTTGCAGGTGCTTCAGAGTTAATATTGATCAGCTTCATGGATACAAACAGCAACGTCCAACCTCACCAGAATCAGGCAGAACCAGTTGGCGCCTACCGTGAGGCCCGGCATCAGGGCACCACGTCTAGAAACACACAGATCAGTCAGGCGGCGGCAGCCAATCCTGATATAGCCACCGTCGTGGCGCTTGCACTACAGAGGATGGGTTTGTCGTTACCTGCCACCCTCCCTCCGACACATCACGATTTTCGCACACAATCTTCGCACCCGAATGATCAACCATAACCTCAAAACCCAGATCAAGAAGAACAGAGCGTAGCCCTGGAGGACAATGCTGAGACCAATTCGCACCCAAACCTCCAGCATCCTCTAGATGCAGATTCCCCTACACCACGACAAACCTCCCTCACCCGGAAACAGATCGAGGAAGCGGCCGATCTGTTAGTTCGTCAAATTATACAATCTCAGTAGGGACAACAGCTGACACCCGCACGGTAAGTTGGTGTGACGGCTGACATCACCTATTGTATTATGATGCATTCAAGCAGATGGAGATATCGAAGGATCGACTACTGCCCAATGAAGGACCCATTAAAGGGGTAACGGGGGCATCTGCCTACCCATTCGCTTGGGTTCTTTTAAAAGTAAAATTCGGGCAAAAGCCATATCAGATAGAAAGGGATGTTGAATTCCTGGTTGTGAAGTTTGTAGGGGCGTACAATGTAATAATCGGACGAGCTACTCATAACGCCCTCAGAGCCATTGTCTCCACCTACTACCAAGCAATGAAGTTCCCAACATCCCACAAAATCGGTGTCATCAGGGGTCAGCAGAGGATCGCTAGGGAATGCTACCTAGCGGAAATGAGGACTTTAGATGGGGCTGTAGTCTTAACGAGCTCTCTCGACGTGAGAGCTGATGAGGAAACAGAGAGAATGAACCCCGTAGAAGAAACGCAGCAGGTCATATTGGATGAAGCAGACCACTCAAAGTTCACAAATCTAGGTTCCGAGCTCGAAAAGGGCCTAGCCAAAGAAATCGTAGAACCCTGGAATCTTCCGATCGATAACATCACACTCCCTTGGTATCCGAAGTGACTGCAAGCCAGTTAGACAGAAGAAGCAGTGGCATAGCAAAGAGAGGCAGGAGGTGATCGAGAAAGAGATAGAAAGATTGCTTGAGGTCGGGTTCATCCGAGAGGTCAAGTATCCTAAATGGCTAGCGAATGTCGTACTTGTGAAGAAGAAAAACGGAAAGTAGAGAATGTGCATCGACTTCACCGACTTAAACAAGGCATGCCCGAAGGACAGTTTCCCCCTGCCCAAGATCGATCAGCTGGTAGATTCTACATCAGGGCATGAGTTACTTAGCTTCCTGGATGCCTTTTCGAGTTACCACCAGATCCAAATGAGTGCCAAAGATGAAGAGAAGACAGCCTTCATAACCGACCAGGGCATATACTGCTACTAGGTGATGCCGTTCGGTTTGAAGAATGCAAGGGCCACCTACCAGCGGCTCGTCATGGAAGTCTTCAAAAAACAGATTGGTCGATCGATCGAAGCCTATGTGGACGATATGGTGGTCAAAAGTAGGATGGCTGCTGAGTATGTGGAAGATCTCAAAAAAGTCTTTCAGACCCTCAACAAATTTCAGATGAAGCTGAACCCAGAGAAATGCGTCTTTGGTGTGGCATCCAGCAAATTCTTAGGGTTCATGATTACTCAGCGGGGAATTGAAGCGAACCCAAAGAAGATCAAAGCCGCCATCTAGATGCCCTCGCCGCGATGCTTGAAAGACGTTTAGATATTGGCCGGGCGGATAGTTTCTTTGAGTAGATTCATCTCTAGGATGGGAGACAAGTGCCTCCCGTTTTTCAAAGTTTTGAGGAAAGCGGATGTCACCCAGTTCCAGTGTCCGGATGAGTGCGAAAGAGCACTTCAGCACTTAAAGCAGTACTTGACTAGCCCACCCATTTTGCAGAGCCCCGTTGAGGGGAAGACTCTGATTATTTATTTGGCAGTCACAAAAGGGGCGATTAGTGCGGTCCTCGTTCGATCGGATGGTCACGAACAATTTCCAATTTATTATATCAGTAAGGTACTGAACGGGCCAGAAACGCGGTATTCATCCATTGAAAAGCTGGCTCTTTTGTTGGTAACTACGGCGCAAAAGCTCAGGCCCTACTTCCAGAGTCACACCATTGAGTTATAGACCGATCAACCTCTCAAGCAATGCTTAAAGAAACCCGAAACCTCAGGTCGGTTGATAAAATGGGCAGTAGAGCTAGGAGAGTTAGATATACACTACAAGCCGCGGACGATGATCAAAGCCCAAGTATTGGCGGATTTCATAACAGAAATGAATCATCCTAACTTGAATAAACTACTCCCCATTTGAAGCTTATTTGTTGACGGATCCTCTAATGCTGAGGGCTGCGGGGCAGGAGTGGTCTTGATCAGCCCACACCAGGAAAAGGTGGAGTACGCTCTCAGATTAGAGTTTAAGGCATCCAACAATGAGTTGGAATACAAAGCGTTAATAGTCGGTCTTCAATTGGCAAGAGAGATGGGGTGAAACATTTGAAGGTGTATAGCGATAGCCAAATAGTGGTCGGACAAGTTACGGGGCAATACGAGGCCAAAGGGAGCAACATGATTAGGTATCTGGAATTGGTGAAGCAGGAGTTTGGCAATTTCGAGCAATGTTCGGTCAGCAGGGTAGAACGGCTGCAAAACGTTCAGGCAGACGCACTCTCCAAGATGGCTTTCGATCAAAATGCAAGGAATAACATTTTAGTCAAGCAGCTAGACCGGCCTAGCATTCAGAAAGCCAACGAAGTCCTCGAAATAGATGTCAGGCTACCGAGTTGGATGGAGCCAATCCGACAGTATCTCCTTAAGGGAACGCAGCCAAAAGAAGCTTTGGCGGCTAGGAAGCTAAGGGTAAAAGCCGCTGAGTTTGTAATCGTTAATGACACCCTGTATAAGCGCTCTTATGACTGGCCGCTGCTGCGTTGTTTGAGTGGAGAAGAGGCAGAGCAAGCCATGGTTAAAGTCCTTGAAGGGATGTGCGGAAATCACTTAGGAGGCAGAATGTTGGCTCATAGACTGATTAGACAAGGTTACTACTGGCCGAAAATGAAGAAAGACTGCCAAGAGAAAGTTAACCGATGTGAGGCCTGCCAGAGAAACAGCAATTTGTCTCACCAGCCGACTGAATGGATGAAAATCGTGAGCCATCCTATCCCCTTTGGTCAGTGGGGAATGGATATACTAGGACCTTTCCCTCTCGGTCCCGGACAGAAGAAGTTATTGATAGTAGCAGTGGAATACTTCACCAAATGGGTAGAAGCGGAAGCGGTCGCTACAATCACCGAACAGAAGATGGAAACTTTCCTAAGAAGAAACATATTAAGTCGCTTCGGGATGCCTATGGTGTGGATTACATAAAACGGTCGGTAGTTTGACAATGACAAGTTCAAAGATTTTTGTGAACTACTGAGGATAAGGCTCCAGCTATCTTCAGTAGCTCATCCTCAAAGTAACGAGCTTGTGGAGAATACTAACAAAAAGATAATGAGTGCCCTCAAAAAGCGCTTAGACGGGCGAAAAACTTGGGTGGAGGAAATAGATGAAGTGTTGTGGGCATATAGAACAACCCTGAATGGAGACACAAGAGAGACACCGTTCCGAATGTCCTTTGGAGCATAGGCCATAGTTCCAATAGAAGTGGTGTTGCATAACCAAAGAGTGTCGGGTTACAAAGAAGAGCGGAATGACGAAGCCCGCTGAGCAGAGCTTATACTTCTCAGTGAAGATAGGGATAGGGCAGCCGCTCGTTCAGAAACCATCAGACAAAAAGCGACAAGGTTTTATAACAAAAGGGTAAGGCCGAACGACATAAAGATCGGCGGTTATGTTCTAAGAAAGACCGAGGCAGCTGGGAAACATCCAGGAAAGCTCAGACAGGCGTGGGAAGGACCTTACCAGGTGCTCAAGCAAGTCGGACACGGCTCTTTCACCCTGCGCGGCGTTGATGGCAAGATTATACCGAGGCCTTGGAGCTCTCAAAATTTAAAGACATTCTATCAATAGATAAGCTTTATCTTATTTATTTATTTCTTTATCTTGTACTTCATTGCCGCTCATGCATTTGTAGTGGGAACTTTTTTCCTGGCCCTGCCAGTCAGGTTTTTTAATGGCCCATGCCCTAATCATCATCAATAAAGGGTTTTAAGTTTCTTGGCAGAAAGAGTCTCATCAAAGTGGGATGAAATGAAAAAATAAGTTGATTTCCATCAACATTGTTCGGTCAGGTTGCCAAGATGAGATCCTTGGAACCAAGCAACTCCAAGAAAAGAATCTTGGGTCGCTTGGCCTCAACATCGTTCGGCCAGGCTGCCAGGATAAGATCCTTGGAACCAGGCGACTCCAAGAATAGAATATTGGGTCGCTCGGCCTCGACCACGTTCGACCAGGTTGCCAAGATGAGATCCTTGGAACCAGGCGACTCTAAGAACAGAATCTTGGGTCGCTCGGCCTCGACATCGATCGGCTAGGTTGCCAAGACGAGATCCTTGGAACCAAGCGACTCCAAGAATAGAATCTTGGGTCACTCGGCCTCGACATCATTCGGTCCGGTTGCCAAGACAAAATCTTTAGAACCAGGTGACTCCAAGAATAGAATCTTGGGTCACTCGACCTCGACCACGTTCGGCCAGGTTGCCAAGACAAGATCCTTGGAACCAAGCGACTCCAAGAATAGAATCTTGGGTCGCTCAGCCTCGACCGCATTCGATTAGGTTATCAAGACGAGATCCTTGGAACCAGGAGACTCCAAGAATAGAATCTTAGGTCTCTCGGCCTCGACCATGCTCGGCTAGGTTGCCAAGATAAGATCTTGGAACTGGGCGACGCCAAGAACCAAAATCTTGGATTGAATGACTTCAGTATTGTTCGGGCGAACTCCTTCAAATCTAGCGACCGCGATCGACTTAAGTTGAACTTTCTAATCCGTTACGCGCTACTCGAATGGGCAATCTCTTACACAAAGTCAGTGGCGGTTTAAAGTTTCGTTTACAGAATTAACAAGGCAAAGAAGGATAAAAATAAAATTTTTATTTTCCCTATGTTTTTCTGGTCACAAGCCCGACTAAATGAGCTTTGGGGGGAGTTTTTACAAGATTAACACTGCTTTGAGGGGGAGGAGGTAGAAGAAGCACCCGGGATGGGATCAGGATTTGTTGAAGGAACGGGAGAGACACCTCTGTGAGCTGACCCCTCATCCTCGTCCGAGCTAAGGTCCAACATCTCGTTTGGTAACACCTCTCATTCTCGTTCAATCATCTCCCTCATCTCCTCTATTGAAAGGCCGAGCTGAGGGGGAAGCATCGGCTCGGCATAGTCCTAGAATAAGGGACCTTCCGACCCATCAGAAACGCAAACACTGTGACAGTTCCTTAGGAGGGAAAGAGCCACATAGCAAGAAAATTATAAACACTCCTCGCGTAGGTGTCGCTCTTTCCAGCACTTGATGGCTTCCACCCTTTGCTCTTTAATGGAGCCTTGCAACTCCTTCAGTTTGTCTTCAACCCTTAGTTTATCCTAGATCGCTTCGTGGCAGTCATCGAGGAATTTGGATCGAAGCTTTTGATTCGCCTCCATCTTCCTCTTCAAGCCTCTGCACTCCTCCTTCAACTTGTCCCTCGCCGCAGTCACTCTATTCTTCTCTTCCTCCCCCGTGGTGAGCTGAACCTTCAACACGCTGCTTTCCTCCTCCCAAGATTTCCTCTCCTCCTTCTCCTCGTTCTCCAAGGAAGAGAGTTGAGCCCGCAAAAAGTCCATCTCCTCCTTCGCCTCCGAAAGCTCGGCTCTCAAAACACAAATCTGCTCAAGAAGGTCCTTGACTTACCGATCCAGTGATTTGGAGACTCCATTGAGCTAATCGAGGCGCTGATACGTGGCGAAGGAGAGTGCCAGACTCCTTACGAACCTGCGCACGAGACTACCTAACAACTCCTTATTGTCCAGGTTACTCAACAACTCCTCATTCCGAGGAGGAACAGCCTTCTGGGCAATCTGGAGGGACACGTCGATGTCCCTGAGTGATGCAGTCTTATCTAGATTGATCGTAGACAGCCACTTCCCGGAGCTGGTCGCTTGCTCCTTCCTTTTGCCCTTCTCCTTCTCTTTCTCCTTCTCCTTCTCCCTGCCTTTACCCGATGGACAGGGCGGTTGGTCGAGAATTCGAGCGGTCTTCTTCCTCCTCTTGAGGGGTGGCTCCACCTCTTCCTCTTCCTCCTCTGCGTCCGCACTTGTCGGTATGACCATCACTGTTGGCCGTTTGGGAACAGCCGCTCGAACAAGCGTTGCAGACGGCTCGGGAATAGAAGGCTGAGCGACGCCTTGCTGGGGCACCGATGGTCGAGCGACCTCATTGCTGACCTCCCCTTTCCTTGCCTTCGGCTTCTTAGTTTTCGGATGGCCTTTGGAGGGGTTGGAGGATCCAGGAAAATCATCGAGCCTTGCCATGACTACACAACAATAAAAACAGGCCAGACATTGAAAATAGTACGTGAGCATGCAGTAAGTGACTAGATTAAAAAGAATCGACCAGGAGGCATAATCTCTTCTCCTAGCCTGCTAATTCGGGCGGGGGGTTGATTAAAAATTAATAGGCCGAGGCCCCCCTGCGATAGCCCATGATGAGGCGAACGAAGTCGTATCGACCGAGCGCCTTAATGTGGTTGACCACCTCCCATTCTTCCCTGCTAAAGAGCAAACTCGACATATCGTTCCATTGCTCGGCTAGGGGATACCTCCACGGCCTGGACTCAAAGGGTGATCCCGGGGGTCTCCCAAAGAAGTACTTCGTTCGCTAAGCCTGGCCTTTGGAAGTGGTCCCAGCAGGATGGTAATGGGCATCTCTATACTGGAGGTGGGGGACCCCGGCCCCAGCCTTCGAGCTTTGGTTCATTCACAAGAAATGGCGTATAATGCCGATCAACGGAGGACACTCGAACTGATAACACAACAATGCCAGGCCATTAATAAACCTCCAGCCGTTCGAAGGAATCTAGCTCGGCCTCAGCTGGTAGGCGCAACACACCTCGTCAATGATATGGGCGTAGGGGAGCTTCGCACCACCGACTGAGAAAACATTGTTTGAAACAACAAAGTACACTCTCGGACTGCTATGAATCCATTCGTTCCCGTCGGCCAGTCTGGGTCCCCATGCCGCAGAGATGTTATTCTTGATGACCGATCGATTTAACTCCCCCGCGGTCATCGTCGATGGGTCATTCGGTAGCTTCTCGACAATCTGCCCGTCCTTCCAGGCACTCGTCTCTATTTCCGCAGTTCCCCCTGCCTTAGGCGCCTCACTGCTGCCGGCCTCCGACACCTCCACTATATCCGCCGCTGCTACTAGCGACTTAGCAATCTGTAAGGCCCTCTCGGCGGTTTCCTCCCTAGGACTAACTTCACCTCTAGGACTAATTGACGACATGACTAAGGAAAGGAAATTTGTGGGGAAAGGGTCAGAGAAAGGACGTACCTATTTTGGTGATAGAAGTCAAAAATTTGAAGACAGTTGAAAGAAAGCTCCGAAAACTGAAAGAAAGTGGATGCGAATGAAAATAAAATGGAAACTGGTGAACGAAATAATCATGAAGAAAGTCTGTAGCCTGTCAATCTTGAGTATTTATAGGAGATCGGCCGAGTGGACGTCCCAACCAGCACTTGACGCGTGGCGATAATTTGGGTCAGATGCGAACACGTGGCAGAATCTGAGTTGAGGTGAATTAAGGTTGTTCGAAATTCGCAACGACGCACTAACTAAAAGGACGCGCCTGACGGCTGATGGTTGTACAGCGGTTAAAACGACGCATCTGACAGCTGCACAACAGCCAGAAAGACGTACGTGACAGTCTGTCAGAGAACGCGAACCATTAGTAATGATCACGCCTAGTGCTCTATTTAAGTCTTGCCATCCAGTCGATCGGTCCCGTCATTACACTAACCCGATTGAACTTATCGTTATACCCGATCGACCTGCCATGTCGCTACAGCCGATCGATTGGTTCTATTATTACCCTCGATCGGTCCACCAAGTCATTACATCTGCTCGATCGATCGCATGCCAATGTAATCGATCGATTGTGTTAAGTCAAAACTGACTTTACTTATTGCTTAAGTTTTGATGATAAACAAAAAGAAAGACAAAAATGAAAAGCAG
>JAOTAZ010108205.1:0-10124 GCA_025629785.1 Erythroxylum oxycarpum
TCTTAATTCGTGATTTTGTGCTTAAATTAGCCCCTTGCAGTGAGCTTATGTTTTATGCAATTTGTTAGTAAAATTGTACAAATTGACATTAATTGCATTATAATTTTTCTAAGGATAATTGATACTACAAATTGTTATTTTATAATGTAGGAGAAAAAAAGAGTCAAAAGGATCAGAAAGTCAACAGTACGTGAGCTCCTCCATGGTCGTCGCGGCGCATTAAGAAGAAGGCACGTCACGACGTGAACTAATCACCTCGCCGTGGTGAAACCTAATTATCACGTCGTGGCGTATCCAGAAGAAGACACGTCGCGACGTATGCCAATTTCTATGTTGCTATGCATAGACAGATAACAGCACGTCGCGATGTCAAATCATTCACACGCCGTGGTGAGCAAACAAAAGCAGCACGTCTCGACGTTAAATAATTCACTTATTGCAGCGAACAGCTGGGTATCCAAACTTTAAATGAAAATTTCACTCGCTGTACTGACCCGACCTGATCTGTCCTATATAAACCTTGCCAAATTAGGTTACGGGGGATTGATTGAACTTCATCGGCCGAAAAAAAAGAGGAAGACGAGCGAAGAAAGGATAGAGAGGAAGCAGTCACGATCTTACCACCCAGGGTTCCCTTCGGGGTTCCCTGGGGGACAATATTTGCATAGTTTTTATCTTTAATTTCCATTGTCGACCTCCACCATGGTTACATTGGGTTTGTTGCGAGTTGTGAAGTCTTCGGTTGCTATGCGTGGCTAGGCATTTATTTTCTCCCAAAGATGCAGTGATGGCTGGAGTTTTCGAGTAGCTTAATCAATAGTCTAGCTATGATTTATGAATGCTTAAGTCTAGGATTTGTAATTTGTATTGAATGAACGGGATCTTGAGAAATGAAGTTCATTTATCAAGATCTCAGACTTAAAGAGTCCTTTAAGGTTTTAAGGCTTAAGAGCACTTAATGGGGTCTTGAGGAATGGAGTTTATTAATCAAGACCCTGGACTTAAAGAGAGTTTTTTAAGGTTTACCATTCAAACTTAGTGATTTCTAATCAATCAAATTAGTTTTGAACTGTGATAGCCTAAGCTTATTTTCAAGAGGATTTTATCACTTGTTTTAATCTTTTCATTTTCTATTCCAAAAACCCAAAAATACTTTTTACAATGCATTTTAGTGTAGTTAATGTTTTCAAGATCAAAACCCCCTTCTTACTAATTTCGCTTGCATTTTATGACATATAGGCTAGCTTAGGTCCATTTCATTAGGTTCCGATTAAGTGAGACGACCCGAGGTTACATCCTATATTACAATCCTTGGATTTAAATTATTTTTGATTCGGCTTCCAAGGGATCGATCTTTAGATCGAAACGACAGAGTCGTGATCAAGCCAACCATTTGTCACGACTGGAACAGGAGGGCAAACCGGGGGAGGAGCCAATTAATGATACCTTTCCTGATGAGAATCTATGGTCCGTGAAGAACAACATCCCTTGGTTTGTGGATTTTTTCAACTTTTTGGTGTCCAACATTATTCCTTCTGATTATTCACCATAGTCGAAAGAAATTCTTAGCTGAGGTGAGAAACTACTTTTGGGAAGATCCGTTGCTATTTCAAAGATATGCTGACGATGTAATCAGGAGGTGGGCACCTAATGAAGAAATGTGATCAGTTCTGCATCACTGTCATGCTTCCCTATATGGAGGACACCACGGGGCCATCAAAATAGCGACAAAGGTTTTAAAATTCGGACTCTACTGGCCGACTCTATTCAAGGATGCAAGCACTTTCATCATGACTTGCGATAAGTTCAAGAGGGCTGGAAATATTGGTAGGAAGCATGAGATGCCTCAATCGGGGATTCTAGAGGTAGAGCTTTCTGATGTGTGGGGGCTTGGACTTCATGGGACCGTTTCCAATGTCATTTGGAAATGAATATATCCTCATGGATGTGGATTACATATCTAAGTGGGTGGAAGCTATAGCATTGTCAAACATCACTGGGGCAAGCATAGTAAAATTTGTCAAGAAATACATATTCTCATGGTTTGGTGTCCCAAGGGCTATAATAAATGATAATGGTGTGTACTTTTAGAATCACCAATTTAAATCTCTATTATCCAAGTATGTGTGTCATTTCAGGTTTGGAACCACCTACCAACCTCAAACCAGCAGGCAATTTGAGGTATCCAATCGAGAAATCAAGCAAATTTTAGAAAAGATGGTTAATACCTCAAGAAAGGATTGGGCATCGAAACTTGATGATGCTCTATGGGCTTATAGAATAACCTACAAAACTCCCTTAGGGATGTCACCTTATAGGCTCATCTTTCGGAAATCCTGCCATCCCCCGGTTGAAATTGAAGACAAAGCATTATGGGCCATCCAGAAGCTGAATTTCGATCTCAAAGAAGCAGGACAGAGAAGGCTACTGGAGCTGAATGAGCTGGATGAATTCCATCTTGATGCTTTCGAGAATGCTCGCATTTACGAGGAAAGAACCAAGGTTGTTCATGGCAAGCGTATCCTGTGGAGGGAATTCAAACTCGACCAAAAGGTGTTGTTGTTCAACTCTCGCCTGAAATTATTTTCAGGAAAACTACGATCAAGATGGTCAGGACCATTCGTAATAACAAGGACATATCCCCATGGAGTAGTGGAAATTAAGCGAGATGACCAAGACCCTTTGTGGTCAATGGGCAAAGACTTAAGCACTATTTCGAGGGAGAAACAGTGGGATGCATTTTTCACCGTCACATTTCAAAGATGATACCCGAGTGGCCGAGTCTAGCTAAGGACATTAAATTTAGCACTTGTTGGGAGGCAAACCAATATCTATAACCCTTTTGTTACTTCCTTTTGTTTTGTTGTTGTATTCATTTTCAGCTTGTTTGTATCTTCAATTTGTTGTGCTAAATTCTTTATGTATGTTAAGGAATGAGTTTTACGAAGCATTTTAGGGACATTCTCTAGTGGCATGAGGACTAGTGGGGTCAGAACGTTTCAAAACTTAGAGGTGAAACTCAATTTAAGCATGGAAAAAGGTAAGTGACAAATTCTGCCTATAATATGTTGATGTTCTACCAAGTTTTGCACTGGGAAGTCTTATAAAGGATATAAGGAATGAAGGCAAAGAGGGAAAAAATTAAAAAAAACAACGTGTCTCTGGTTAATGGACATTGGTTGCCTTCAGTACACAATTTGACCCGTAAAGGTATGTTAAACGGATATACATGTTCGTCTCACGGACACAGAACCTTTAAATGCTAAAATTGACCCGTAAAGATCCATTAAACGAACATCGTTTAAATTTGATTTAAATCCTCTTCTTTCCTTCCCGCACTCTCCCTCTCTCTCTCTCTTTCTCTGGGCACCGGCACCCTCTACTTTATTTTCTCCTACCTCCGACCACCATAACCCCTTCCTTCAGCCATCTTTATTGTTACCCACTCATTCCCCTTCACTCCTCCCCATCACTCCCTCATTTATAGGATTGTTGTCCATCTCGTTGGCAAGGGCGTGTATTGGAAGCAAGTTGTCAAGAGAACCATGGAAGGGGCAATTTCTTCAAGCTCTCCACTGCAAGAGTACCAAAAGAGTCACCCATGCATCATTTTGAAGCCATTTTGCACGAATTTTGGGACAGGTAATTTGCTCTTTTGAGGTTAGGGTTACCGATTATGTTGTGGATTGAATTTTGATTTTGGAATTCCAAGAGCTTGCGGTTCTTGTGAATGGTGATTTTGCCCAATAATTGATGATTTGAATTTCATGGGTATTGGACCTAGAAGTGGATTGTTGAAGGAGATTGAGAATGGATTGCCTTTTAGGGTTAATTGGATTTGGTCTTGACCATTACTTTGGACTGAAGAGTGTAGGTTGTGATCAAGCTGATTTTTTTAGTGTGGCATGCTGACATTAAGTTTAGACAATTCTACCATGTCACGATTTAAGCAAACAATGGGGAAAAATGCTGGACAATCCTCTTGGTCAGTGAGGGGGAAATTTTGGTTCAGGATGAACCGATCCCTGAACCACCGATATTCATCAATGAGCAATGTGAGGCTTGGTACCATAAGAAGAAAAATAACAAGTGTGTAATTGAGGTGTCTATAGCAAACCTTATTGATGAGAAGCATCAGGTATAGGCAAATTTGGATCAGTTGCATTAGGGAAAGCTACTGACGCTCAAGGGTACTTACTACCCCGAGGCAGTCAAGCAATTCTACGCCAACCTGAGTACGGTGACTGGAAAACAACCACCTTTGTACACCTCGTGAGTCAATGGAGAAGAGGTGGTGATCATTGAGGAGCTGATCTATAACCACCTAGAGCTACCAATTGGGGGCAATGTCCCATCTTTTGACAAGACGACCTGCTACTCTTACAATGAAACATGGACTAAGGCAACAGCTATGCATCGGCTTGGGGTTTGAGCTGTATGGTGTCGGACGAACCAACGCTACTTTGTTCATTGCAAGCACCTGGATGTAGCCCTGAGATTGATCGCTTATATGCTCGCTCATAATCTAATGCCTAAGGATAGTGATTCAAGGTATCTCTGAAATGAAGACTTATCCATTCTGGATAAAATGTTCTTCTATGACGACCAATTCCAGGGCATCGCTGCGGCCAAACTAATGATGACAGCGAAGTGGCAAGTGGTCCACCACCAAGCAGACACAAAGGCATTTGTCTTTCTGGCTTTGTTGAGTCAATTGTTCCATAAGCTTAAAGTCACTAAACGGGATGAAATGGTAGCTCTTACTAATGAGGGGGATGTCATTACTGTGGATAAAATGTGGGAGTTTGAGTTTGATGACAATGCCCCTCATAGATGGGTCAATCCATGTCAGTTAAGGCACTAAGATGATACTCTTGCTGCACAACGACCAAGGGCATCTCCACCTTCCGTCGATGCCCCCGACGGGCGTCAGATGGAAGCAAACCTCCGTGTGTTTCAATCGAAAGCGACCGGGCTCACGGCTTTACAGAGGCGAATGGAAGCCGTATTGAAGACTTTCGTAGAGGCCCATCACCCACCACCACCAAAGCCTTAAAGCTTAAGGTTTAGGATTTCCCTTTTTGCATCGCACAACCACATGTTGCATTATATCTAGACCTTCCTTTTGTTTTTCAGTGGTACACTATTATGTGTTAGTTTATTTCAATATACTTTAGTCCAAAATGTTGTGTTTTGATGGGTACTTTGTGTTTTTAGGGTACAGATTATTGGACAATTCACTCTTCAGGGGGTTTCTTCACCTTTGCTTTACTTTTTAATAATTACATTGTTTTCTTTGTTCAATTTCATGCTATTGAGGACAATGTGACTTTTAAGTTGCAAAGGGGTTAATTGTCTGATTGTCTAACTTTAACATCTTCTATGTCTAATTGTCATTATACTTTCATTCCATGAGTTAATTATATTATTGATGAGATTGACTTTGAGTAGGGTACATAATATGATTAACTTGGATTGCATATCTTGTCACAATGGAAATTGTAATGTTAAATTGATTGAATGATCGTGTTGTAGAATGAGAAAACATAGCCAAGTGAGCTAAACTGGGCCCAAAGGATTGCACTTAATCCTGTTTTTCTTATCAGTGACATGATTTTCTCTTCCATGTATACCCACTTCTAGAACTTGCATAACATCTCTTCAAGATTACATAATCATGCTATGGTATGTCTTGGAAATGAAAAAGGCATTAGGAATGAGCTTGAGCCAAATAGCTAACCCATTCTATATATCAATCCCCTAGTGAACCCCTTCAGCCTAGTAATTGTAATTAAGCCATGTTCTTTGTAAACCTACTACTTCAAAGAACCTTAAGCCAAGAAAAACAAGTTTACCCTTGTTCAATGGTTAGTAGAGCTATCAAAGTTATGCATTCACTACTTCTTTTGATAGTGATATAATGGAAGAAGTGTGAGGGTAATTGGGTGTAACAAGTTAAGAAGCATGCAAAAAAAAAGTGTACAAAGAAAAAGAAATTCAGTCAATTATAAGCAAAGTATGTACACTTCAAACTCCAAAGTGAAGGAATGGGAAAAACTGTGACAATAGAGTTGGTTGAGTTCATGAACCAATGTGAAAGTATGAATTATGAAATCAACTCTACTAATTGTTGAATATTTAAATTCCTATCCCTTTGTTCATAGCCCACTTCACCTATGGCCCCATTACAATGTAAGAATTAAAGACCTTTTTAATTCATGGACATGCTATAGATGGGAGTAGTGGAGAAGTAGATAAAATGCAAGCTTATGGTAAGTGGCATACATGAGAAGATGATTGAGAGTAACCCTTGAACACTTATTGTGAAAACATGAACATTGCATGAGAGACTTCATTCTTAACACGTGATTTTGATTAATTGAAGCACTATGGAATCTCATTGTTACTGAAGTGTGATCAGAAATTATGAGGTATTATATGATCTTATTTCCAAGTCCAATTCTCACTTATAATGCATTCGACTTATTGGAATGAACTATGGTGATAATTAGGTGTAAAATGATGGAGAAGAAATGTTTGTGGGTACCATTCATTTTAAGTAAACCCTCAGGAGACTATAACTCCTCCATTATGGACACATAGTGATTCAAAGGCTTGTGGCATAGGCTAAATATCACCATACACCTACAAAAGTGGAATCAATAACTCGGTTTAAGTTTCGATAGTGATTTTCTATTGTTTGCTTGGGGACAAGCAATAATCTAAGTGTGTGGGAATTTGATAAGTCAAATTTGTTGTAGGCGAATTTGGGATGATCTGGATTTAATTTGACTTATTTCCTTATGATTTGAAGTTTTATGCAGTTAATTCTCTCACATTCCGATTGTGTTGCTTAATAGGTACAAATGGTAGATTGTGGAGTAAAAGGCATAACTTTCCCTGTGAATGCCAGATCAAGCCACTCAATGATGATTTCAAAGAGAATTCCTAGCTCTACAACTTCTGGGAAGACTTCGAGAAGAAATTATGTCAAATGGAAGCTTCAAAGGCATGAAAGTATTGGATTGGGTCATGTCTGTTTAACGAACATTTGTGTCCGTTTAACGGACATTGCATGGCAGAAGAAACCTTCAGACCCGAGAAAGACCGTTAAATGGACACACATGTCCGTCAAACGGACATCATTTAGCAATATGAACTACCAGACCCGAGAAGGTCTATTTAACGGACACACTTGTCTGTTTAATAGACATATTCTGGCAACTCGCCATTTTAGACCTGAGAAGGTCTGTTAAAACGACATGCATGTCCGTTTAACGGACATTTGCAGCCAACACTTCCCCTTTTTCGAAAAATTAGGTTTTTTGGGACAAGAGGACTATAAATACTCACTGTTTAGACCTAAATAAGGGAGCTATACATTGAAAATGAGACTACTACATCTGGGAGACAAAAAATAAGAGGGAGATAGGGAATTTTGGGGATTCCTCCAAGGATTGGGAACTATAACTCTTGTGTTTCTGCTACTTTCTCTCTCTACTCTTTCTTAAATGCTGAGCTTCCTTATATGTATGATTTTTGTTGCAATGTTCTGGAACTAAACCTCATTTAGGGTGAGGGATGTAGCCCATTTGAGCGATGATTTGTATGATATGAATAGTTGAATATTGAATGAAATTTTCTGGGTTATGTTTGTCTTCTTTGAATCTCATTGTTGTCTCTATGCTTGATCTCCAAAGATGCAATCTTAGGAATCATATGATGTACTGAAGAGTGAAATATGGTCCATGCTCTAGGAAGATGAACACCTTGGATTTAGAGTTAGAGATATCCTAAGCTAGGGTGAGAACTTGAGGTTGCTTGTTCTTAATGGATTTGGCTAGTGAGTTCATACATTAAGAAATAGTGTTTTCTCTAGCTTAATACTCTTGTATGCTTTGAGAAAAGTTATGGGTAAAGTTGTGCAACTGTTTTCATAGCCTAACATTTAATCAATTTCATATTGTATGAGTCAATTGAATTAAAATTCACTTCCTTCATATGACTTGTAGCCCAAGTCTCTATTTTATTTTGCCTTAAGAATCAATTCAATTGGATCTCCACATATCAAGAATTGCTCAAAATACTGAACCATGTTCAGAAACTTTTCAACTCACTTTGATTAAATCAATCTCTTTCAATTTAATCTAAAAAATTATAAATTTCCCATCATGGTGTAGATAATTGTCTTAGGAATCCAACGCTTTGAAAATCATGTCAATCGGATGTCGGATGGAGAAATTATAAACAAAAGATTGAACAAGGGTCGAATTAGGGGAGGAGAATAGCAAAAACAAAAGGATTTTTCGTATATATATATAACCGAAATTCCAAAAATCATAACTCTTGATCCTGAACTCTAAATTTGACAAATTTGGTATCGATGGAAAGATAAAAGGAAGTTCTACAAATTCCGTGAAGAACTCGAAAATCAATTCCATCTCTAAAGGGGTCAAAAATCCAATCAAAGTTACTGCCTCTACTTGTCATTCAAAACAGTAACAAAACTTCCAAAATCATAACTTCCTATTCCATAGTCCAAAAATTGTATACTTTACATCAATGGAAAGATCAAAATCTAATCTAAAACTTTCATGATGAACTAAAGAGAAAATTCAACCTCTAACTAGGTCAATTTTTCAGTCAAAGATTCTGCCCTGTTAAACATCACCTAATTAAAATCCAAACTTGCAAATTGCATATCTTCCAATTCCCACATCTAAAAATTGCATACTTTATGGCGATAAAAAGCTAGGAATATAAACTTCAACTTTCATTAAGGCCACTTTCTCCAATTTAGACCACATCAATACGGCGTTTGGCTTCAAAGCACAGTACACCTAAATATACACTTATGGACATTTTCACAAAACAAAGCAAAATACACTTAACTTTGACTAATCATAATTTTCACTCCTGATATAGAAAAATACCATACTTCATAGCAACAGAAAGCTTTCAACATAAGCTATAAGTTTCATGAAGATCATTTTCTTAAATTTGGCCTAAATCAAAATGTCAACTCTAATCCCTAAAAGTCAAATTTTCTTATTTCTTTTATTTCTTGATTTAACTTCTATTTCCATCAATTCATTCACTTTACTCTCATAACCCATACAAATCTACTCAAATATCAAAGCCATCAAAACGAATCGATTCTTTTTTCATCAATTTCCTTAAGGCACAAAAACGTCTATAACACAATACATATACATAAACACTCATTTAATTCATTTATTATTTCTAATTTTCACTAAAAATTTGGGGTCCAACAAAAACACTCAAAAGACACACTAATTATAACTTTGAAAAAAGAAAGCATCTTTAAGTACAATCATCACACCTTTCACAAAGCTACTTTCAAAAAGTAAACAACTTTCTAAATAGAAAACAGTATGATGATAAGAGAATCTTACATAGTGGTTTGTAGGCCACTGATTGAGCCCAAGTTTATTTTATAAAATGGCTGCACTTTTATAACTATTAATGTACTTTTTGACTCTTAATTTGTGATTTTTGTGCTTAAATTAGCTCCTTATAGTGAGCTCATATTATTTGCAATTTGTTAGTCAAATTGTTGCAAATTGATATTGATTGCGTCATAATTTTTCTAAGGACAATTGATACTACAAATTGCTATTTTTCCTTGTAGGAAAAGAAGGAGTCAACCATGTCAGGAAGTTAACAGGACGTGAGCCTCCCAGCACGTCGCGACGCATCCAGCAGAAGACACGTCTCGGCGTACACCAATTCCTACGTCGCGGCGCATCAACAGGCAATAGCACGTTGCGAAGTCCAATAATTCACCGGCCGCGGTGAGTGAACAAGAGCATCATGTCGCGACGTTCATTAATTAACTCATTGCGACGTGCAGACTGATATCCGGACTTTAAATGAAAAATTCTCTCAATGTTCCAACTCGACCCGATCCCTTACCTTAAAATCTTGTCAAATTAGGTTAAAGGGAGTTGGCTTTGAAGATTAAAAATACAGAGAGAACACACACTCAACTTCGGCAGCCATCAGAGACGACCGATACCCTACATCCTGTTAAGTCAAAACTGACTTTACGTATTGATTAAGTTTTGATGATAAACAAAGAGAAAGATAAAAATGAAAAGCAG
>JAOTAZ010108242.1:0-10120 GCA_025629785.1 Erythroxylum oxycarpum
GACACATGGATCCGGGCTTTCGGGAAGGTCCCGGCAACAAAAATTTTTATTTTCCGCACCCCGTGTATGTGATACATGGACCGGGATTTTCCTACAAGTATGACGTTAGCTTCATCTTAGTTTTTTGTCTTAGTATGACATCAACTTTGTCTTAGTATGACGTCATCTTCGTCTTAGTTTGACTTTTGCTGCGTTTTAGTTTGACTTTTTGTTGCGTCTTAGTTTGACTTTTTCCTTCCTTCTTCTGATCTATTTTTGACCCTTTTAGAGGTCGAATCTCAGTTCGAGTTCTTCATGAAAGTTGTATATCTAGAGGTCCTCTTTCAAATGGTCTAAAAACGAAATCGATCAGACATCTGTAGCAAAAGTTATGGCATTTGCGCCAAGACATGTACACTACGAGTAAGGGCATAAACATGTTGGATTCTTTTGGGTCATAACTTCCTCACCCGACCTCCAAATGAAGCGATCCTTGAAGCAATGGATACCTAACATCGTTGCCTACCTCTCCATGAAAATTGGTATCTTTTGGAGTTGAGTTGGATAAGTTTTATGGAGGGAAAGTGATGGTTCAGTTGAGAGAGCATGATTGGGGTATGTACATACTTTAGCTTTTTAAGTATATCTTAAGCTGTAGAGGTCCGATTGAGATGATTCTTGCTTCAAAACGAACTAGAGACTTATAGCTGTAATTTCTTTGAGGAGGCCAATTTGTAATTTTGGTGTTTGACTGGTATAGGCACTCCACTCTTATAGGATGAAACCAGGATCTGTTTTAAATTAGGAGAAAGGAGTTTGTTTATGGTGATTGCTTTGTATGGGCACGCCTTTGAATAAATATTGAGGGAAATTTAATGATGCCTATTGAGGGTTAATTAAGTAACCCTACAAGGGAACCCACTCATGCAAGCATGACTCCAGATAGTTGGGCTCCGAAAACGGGGTTCAACAATTTTCTCCCTTATAGCTTCAGTAGATTGCTTGTACACTTTTCCTGGCTTTCTTTTAAAAGTTGCATGATACCTTTTAACTTTAGAGAGTGGAGTTTTATCCTCTCTTTCATTTTGCTATCCCTAGAAACAATTTTTAGTTATAATTAGAAATAATTTAGAAATTTTAAAGTTTCTTGATAGATTATATCTCATTGAAGAACTTACCAACTTAACATAAATACTTGCAAAGCTCTTAAAACTAGTAGTGTGCATTTCAGTTTGTTGTTTTCTATTTTGGATATTTGTTTTAGCAATTTCCTACACATTAAAGCATTATATTAATTAAATATCATGTAACTAATTTGTAAACAGTATTAATAATTATCACACCTTCACATTTGGGTGGTTCCAATAAGAAATGAGCTCCTTCTTTGCTTATGTAATTAGGACGATTGGCCATTCTTTCTACATTTGTAGGATATTATTTAAATGCTTTCACTTCACTTTAAACTTACAACTTCTCCATGCATCTCCAAAAGTTTTCAAAGTCCATTCTTTACCTTCTAATGGCAAAATATATCTCTTCTGGAGTGTAATATATGTTCATTTAAATTTCATAATCCAAAATTGAAAGGAACAATAAGATAATGATTTCTTACATTAATATATTCCCAAATAGGTTCTTTAGGTATCTTATGCCAATTAACATGGTTTGAAGGTGCAAGATTTTGTTTACAAGCCGCAGTACCTAAAAACTGTGAATTCAGTCAGCATATTCTCATCAAGACCAACTGCTTGATTAAGAGCTTTGAAAAAAATTGGTTTGCATTGTTCCAAAAATCTTCCAAGAACCTGCTTGAGCAAAATTGGACCTTTCCCTTTCTTCTTCATAAATTCTATATTAAAAATAATAATTAATGTTAGTATAAAAAAGAGAATTTATTTAAATAATAGTATAATATATGATTACCTTTGCATTGAGCAGTAGCAATTTCTACCATATCCATGCTATTGTCATATCCATTTTCTTCTACTAAATCATTATGTGGTTTAGATTATTGTTCCATAATTTTAGTTATTAGTTCCTACTGCTTTCGAAAAGCAAACTCTTTTTGAACAATCACTTTCCCTACTTCACCTTCTACTATATTTCCACATATTTCACCCCCTCCATTTACTTGTTCCACTTGTGGTTGTTCGTCAACACGTTTCTTTTGTTTTTTCCACCTTAAAAGGTCAGTAACACAACCTAAATGATATAAAGGTTGTGATCTACCATTCTTCTTAAAGGATTATTCCTTCCCTTTCTATTAAAATTTGTGACCACTAAAACCAATAGAAAGAAAAAATAAATTAAAAGTTTTTTTAATCTATATCAATATCAAAAAAATTTATTCACATTAAAAAGAGGACCAAAAAGACTGTTACTATGGCAATTATTTGCAAATCAAATTTAATAGTAGAATAATCACTTATATATTACTAAAGCACATGAGAAAACAAGAAGGATTAAAGTAAGAAAAGACAAGAAAATTGCAAAAACATGAAGAGTTTAAGCCATGAAGGAGAGCTCACGACCATGCATCAAATTGTCATGGTTGTGAGACACATCTCATGGCTATAACAATTTTTTTATGGGTGTGACCACCATTGTCACGCTTATGACTCAACACGCATAGAGGTGACTTATCAAGTCATGCCCACGAAACAAAGGCTCACAATTGTCAGCCTTCAAGGAGTCCATGCATGGCCGTGAGCCACTATGCACACCTGTGACATTTGGCTAATTGTCCCAAAAATCTAATTTTCAGTATAAAAACATCATTTTGACTATATAAACATATGAAAGGTTTAAGGAATTGTTCAAGGGGTTTCGAGAGGCGACAGATGGACAAAGCTTTCAACCTTTAGAGACCCATTAAGGGCTAGGCTTTCTCGACGCGATTAAGAGGTGATATCAACGCCAAAGAAACCGATTAAGCATTTCTCTCATTGTTTGTTGTTCTTTCTCTTAGGGATTGATTATGTTATCCTATATTTATTGTTTAGGTGTTGTGTAAAAATGATTGAATGCTCTATTTTATTATTTTTACTTATTGTTATAATTGAATAAAATTTGTAATCGTTATGTTTCCGATTCATTTATTTCAGCTAATGGTTTTTAATCATTAGGTATAACCTAACCTAGGTTAAATGACTTGAGCTTGTGTGGTTGTTACCTTAATTAATCTATTTTCCTAACTCATAATGCTACTGTCCAATTAAATCTAGAGAGTTTGTTTTAGGTGGTTCGATAGTTAGGTTTAATTTACGAGCTCTTCTTAATTAATCATGACCTAAGGGAAAACAAGGTTAATAGAGCTTATTGTTCACCTAAGATTGATAGTTTCCAGGAGAGGTATGAGAACGAGAATTTAATGAAGTACGTTCAACTGTATGTTGGTCGAGATTGAATCAATTACCGAGTTTATAACGAATTCATCACTTTCATCAATTTTCATTGTTTTCTTGAATTTTTCTTTATAGTTTAGTTTCATTTTATTTTCTTATTTAAAAGCAAAAAAATCCCCCTCCAAAACCTAAAAACTAATTCTTTTTATAACAGAAGCTAACTAAACACTCCCTGTGGGATTAACCTAGACTCACCAATCCTATATTTGTAAGTCTAGTTTTGAGTAGTGTTGTGATGCGCTATGTCAAAACTCCACTAATTTGACTCGTACACCTTGCATCCTATTTTTTAGTTATAAACTTATATTTATTAATAAGATAACCTGAATGTTTCTTTGCCACAATGTTAGGGCTTTTGGACAACCAACAAATATGACATAGGATGTCATTAAAAGTTATCACCTTATCTTAAAATCATTAAGGAAAGTCATTAAAATCATTTTGTGTCCTTGCCTATCGACTTCTTTTATTGCTTGCCTATTTGAATTTTTGATGCTCCCTAAAAAGAATGGCATATGTTAATTATGATGATGAGAATAAAAAAAATTGATCTTAAGGTGGATAAATAATGTATGTGTAGCTTACCTAATATACTTCTTGAAATCTTTGTCATTTGAATTAAATAGAATGTATCAATGAGCTTGATGTAATGTATTTAAGTCTAAATTGACAACTTTGCCTTTCCTTTGCCCTTTTGCTCTAATAGGATGCCCAACTTTTGAAAAAATTGAAGATGATATGTTAACAAGATTGTATTGTCACTGTCTTCCATATGCATATTATATTTTTTTCTCACCTCATAATGCATATAAATACGATAAAAATTTGCACATTCTTCAGCTATAATCCCTTCTGATTGACTTTTATTATGAACAAATCTTTTTAACCTTCCAAAATACCTCTCAATAAAGTATATAGAGTGGCAATGTACTGGTCTAGTATATATGAATTGTTTTAATTAATGAATGTGTAAATAAAACATGATATCAAAGAAACAAGGTAAAAAGATAGTTTCAAGTTGATATAGTACTTCCACAATTTCCTTCTCTAGATGCTCAATATCCCCTGGCTTAATGATTTTATTGTATACACTTTTGAAAAAAGCACATAGCCTTCTCAAAACAGCTGCAGCTTTTTATGGTAGTGTTTTCCTTACTGTAAATTAGAGTACGTGTCTTATAATAATGTGAGCATTATAACTTTTGTATCTTGATATTTTTATCTTACTAACATCAACACATCATGCAATATTTGATGCACAATCTTGTGGTAGTTTCACATTCTTCAAAACTGAACAAAAGTTTTCTTTCTCCTTTGGTGTTATGTAAAAGTAAGTTCGAGCTAGTGACACATGAGAGTCATCTACTTTGATAGGCTGTAGATCTCTTCTAATCCCCATTCCTTTCAAATCAAACCTTATATTAAGGTGATCTTTGGACTTGCCCAAAATCTCCAACAAAGTTCCTAGAATATTATCACATACAATTTTTTCAATGTGCATCACATCAAGATTATGTTATCACTTATTATATTTCTAGTAAGGTAATTTGGAAAACTTAGACCTCTTCCTCCAAGGATTATCACTTGGTGTTTTTTGTTTATTTGCCTTCCTAAACACATTATAATACCCATTAATAAGCTCTAACACATTAGATCCTAATAAAGGAATTGGTGATTATCCCAACTCTGTATCACCATTGAATGATCTCCTATCATGCCTCCAAGGATGATTTCTATCTAAAAATCTCCGATGATTAAGATAACAAATCTTTCTACTATGCTTTAAATATCAAGAGCAAGTTTCATTAAAAAATTAAAGTATGATAACTTTCCCTTTGTACTCCATCCAGACAATATTACATATCCTGGAAAGTCACTAATTGTGCATAATAAGGCTATATACATCTTAAATGATTGATTAGTTATAGCATCATATGTTTTACCCTAAACTCCTACAACTTAATAAGCTCTTTATCAATGGCTGTTAAAAAAAAATCAATATCCCTTCTAAGAGAAGTCAGGCCAGGTATAATTGAAGATAATATAAAAATTTCTAATTTCAAACATATTTATGGTAATAAGTTATAGTTACTAAAATTATAGGCCATGTACTGTATGAAACACTCATTGTGCCAAAAGGATTAAATCAGGCAAGAGCTAATATGACATTATGAGGATCCTGTGTAAAATCAAGATACAATGTCTTTCCAAGCTTGGCCATCAGCAAGATGCCTTAAATTACAATCTTTAGGACACCCCTTATCATGTCATGTCATGAATTCAGCTAATTCTGGACATATGTAAAAACGTTGCAACCTCAATTTCAATGGAAAATACCTAAACATCTCGATAGATTTTGCCTCATATTTAAGGTTGTATAATGATCTCTGTTATCTTCACTATTATAACTTTGTTTCCACCTAGATACACTACACACTCTACAGCTAATTGTTTTCTCATCATTTCCCTAATATAAAACATAATGATTGGGACATGCATGTATCTTTTCATTGTGAAGTATTAAATCCTTCACAAGTTTATTTGTCACATTAAAAGATTCGGGAATCTTTGCATTAGAAAAGGCCTCTTTTAGTATCCCCATGAGATCAATATAAGGTGCATTACTGATTCCATAGGTACACTTAAAAAGATATAGTCCAATAGTGAAAGAAAGTTTAGAAAATTTTGACAAACATGATATAATTCTTGTTTTCCTTCCTCTACCAACTTAAAAAACTTCTTAGCATTAACATTTAGACCATTACTAACTCTTTCACAACTGTTGGGACCTTCATCTATGTCTCTAAATGTGTCAAGTAGTCATCCATCTATATTATCATGCATAGCCCTTCCATCAAATTCATTATCATCATCCATAGCCATATTTGCATTAATTGATCCATCCTTATTAGATTCCCAACCATCATATCCTAAAGTAAATCTATCAACAATCAAATGATCATATATAATATTTATCGTATACCAATAATAATTACGACATTTCTTATATGGAAAAAAAATTTCAATCCTGTTAGCCACCTTAGAAAAACTCTTTTCAATAAATGATCAGCTACACTTATATTTTCATCATTATATCTCAGGAAAGTCATCCAATGCCTTTTATGATGCCTCATTCATAGTTATAAAAATTTCATTATGGCATAATAAATTAATTTTAATTGTCAAAAAATTGTCTAAAAGAAATATACCTGAAGTATCCCAATAATAGTAAGCTTTTCAATTATAGTTTTTACTTTAGTTATATGTTTCCAAATGCTTTAATAGTAATTTTATAATCTGCAAAAAAAAAAGACACATAAAGAAGGAACTTATATATTATTGTTATCATAAAACTAACAAATTTTGATGATTAAAATTAAAAAATAATATACAACTTGATTCAATGAGTCTTAATGACATGTTGAAATTGATTTCCAAAACATTGTAATATGCTCAATTGAAATTGATTTCCAAAATATTGTAATATGCTCAATTAACTTTTTCCTTCCCTAGTTTTGTCCCTATCTCAAATATCCGCTTACAACTCACAAAGTCGTCTAAGTTTGTACACATAATAATTGATATAGCAAGTTTAATGGATGAGAATACAAATGACATGCACAACCAGCATTTTGAAAAGAAATGATAGGTTTATCTTATAATTTTTAAATTCTACTCACCATTGGCAAGCAATGCATTATAGTAGCATTCTTTACCTAAATTAACAGGGAGCCCAAATAAGTTCTTTTATTGGTTGAAGCAATGCTGCCTGTAAAAAGTAAATTCATTTCACAATCATTAATGTGCTAATTATCAACTATATTTGATATAATCATTAATTTCTTCTCTGATGTTCCTCTTTTCCCTAGGTTTGACCAACCTTAAAGGTGAGAATTTTTGTATGTTCCAAATCCTTTTCTTTTCTTCATTTTACAAAGATAAAAAAGAATTTTGTCATTGATAAGAGCTTACAGTTGAAGACAACTATCTAGCTACTGCTACTTATCATAAAGGTGGCAAATTTATTAATGTTGTGCAAAAGTGAAGTATGATAAGGTTGAAATTCCCAAAATGATACTTAATAGATATTTTGGCCTTTATAAGCACTTTTGTTTGCTATATAGAATGAGTTGGCTTCTTTATTGCTTATATATTGACTAAATCTATGTCCACCTTATCAAATATATTGATTAAACATCCTTTGTAACTTAACTTAATACCTAATTTAAACCCCTAATATAAAACAAATTTATACTTCCATACCAATATGTACTACCACTATGTTCGTACCACAACATATCAGTAATTCCCAAAGCTCTTGCCTCCAACCATCACTCACCATTCCCATAATCAACCAGTATATGTTTTAAATTCAACCTACCTAAGTACTCATTTTTATGTAAATTCAATTGAGTATAAACGATGAGTGATGAAGAGTGTCATGGTCATGTAAAGACATAAGTGCATAGAAAATATCACATCAATAGCCAAGTTTGGAAATGAGAAGTATTAGACGTATTAAAAGAAAGAAGAAAACAATAGATAGAATATGTTAAGAGCCATAACTCCCACCTAAATCACATTGATACCTAAATATTTTTATACAACTGGGACCAGATTGATACAAAAATATAAAAGCATGCTTAATCTTGCCTCTTTAGTGGACGACAAGTATGAACAGACATACAAATTCCTTATATTTTTAAAACCTAAAAAATAAGTTATAAATTGAAGACATACTTGGGTTTCGCTTGTTCTTCCTTCCCCTCAATCCCAATATGAGAAGAGACTCAGCGTGAGACAATCATGCTTATAAAAAGATCAACAGATATAGGGAGATAGAGAAAGATTGATGCCAAAGATAGAAGTCATGACATTAGCGAGAAGAACAATAAGGTAAGTGAGTCACAACAAAAGGGAAAATTAAATGTTTTCATGACATAGATAATCCTTTGATGATGTTGCTAAACAATTTCATTTTTCAAAGGGAAAGTTAAAAATCTAAAATGTTTTCGTGCCTGTGTATAGTCCTCTCATAAGTCCATAAAATATTATAAAGGATAAAGCTATTTCTTTGTTTATATATACAATTATAATATAAAATTTAAAATAATAGTACTTTAATTGTTGTTAGTTATGACAAAGTTTGTCCAGTTTGATATGATTTGAGCTGATTCGGCTTAATTTGATTAAATTTCATGTCATTTTTAGTTTTTTTAAAATATTTTTAGGTTTTAGGTCAAGCTCGGACTATCTGGTCTAACCTGATCCAATGTTTAAAATTTTAAAAGAAAATGATGTTATTTTTATTTTAAAAAATTAAATAATATGTTTAATTGAGATTGGTTTAGGTTCGATTGTGTTCTAGCTCAGACGAGAAGCCTCATATCAGACATAAGCACAAATACAAAATTTCATGTGGGGCCTAGGCCTAATTAGGTCTGAGTTCGTACTCATTGTCACCCTTAATTATTGTTTAAAGTCTTAATGAATTTAATTGTTGCTTATATAAATATTTATAGAAACGAAATTTTAATTTTGTCGCCTTTCAAATTATATGACAACAAAATACTATTACTATTGTCTATTAATATTATTAAAGGCCATGCTTTAAAAATTGTTGCATTATATTAGTTTTAAGCAACACATTTTAAAATGTTACAAATTTAATGTTGCCTAAGGTACTTTTTGCTTATTTTGTTGATTGTAATTTACTGAAATAATTATTTAAATACATTATTTATCTTATACATATTTAAATATATATGATAAAGTTGATAAGATAAATATATATTGCAGATGAAATCACTATGTCCCTAAATTGTTCATACATTACAACAAATATCACTTTTGACTATGTTTTCTTTTTATATGATTTTAAATTCGTAGTTAAAAGTAACTATTTGGCTATGAAATTTGAAAATCATAGCCTATGAAAATAGAAATTTAAAAAATTTTATTTCACAGATTTTTTAAAATATTAGCTATGTTCAGTTTCATTATAATTTTGTTTTTGTGGCTAATAATTTTTAATGATGTTTTTCACTATGAACATATTGTTGTAGCAAAAAATTTTTAGCAACAAAATGTTTTTCGTAGCTATAACTTAAATATATTCTAGCTATCATCTACAATTTGCAAATTTCGTAGGAAAAAAGTTTTGGCTACGAAAAATTTTCATAGCTGAAAATCAAATTTGTTTAACCTATTAATTACATTATCTAAAATTAGTAGGAAAAAAGTTTTGGTTATGAAAATATTCTTGTAGTCAAAAGAAGAAGAATGAAAAATACATAATTGACATCTTTTTCTCCACTTAAACGATGCCATTTTGTTGAGACTTATAACCTAAGCAAAGTTATCTCCTCTGGGTTTTCTCTTCTGCCTTTGTGTTCTTCTATCTTCTGCCTTATAAACTAAACACAAACATCTCATACCTATACCCATTTGACCCAACTAACCTTGACTGTGCAACCTTGAGGGAACAATGTAACATCCCACCCCCGATGGGAAGGGTAGAATAGTAGTTTGGAAAAGGGGTGAGAGTGATTAGGACTGATTTGAAATCTTCATGCATACTTTTACGTGTGAACAGTGAAATTTTGCACATGAAAGTAACTGTACATGCATGCATGACATTTCCCGGTATTTGTGCCTAAATGTAATTTTGTTGTGAACAATGTGGTATTTGTGTTTGAAAAATTAATTGGAGTGATTTTTGTGTGTTTTATATTTTA
>JAOTAZ010108267.1:0-10118 GCA_025629785.1 Erythroxylum oxycarpum
ATTCTGTAGGAAATTATTTAAAGAGATGTCTCATTTTCTTGTATGAAATAAAACTAATATAAAAACAAATATTTAAACATATAAAAAGTTTAAATAAGATTATAATCCCAAAATAAATATTCAAATTAAATAAATAGTTAAATGCATAATAAATTATGCATTTTATTGTAATACAAGAAAATTTGCAATACGTTCCCTTGTATCATTCATCTCGTTATTTTGTGATCAACTACTCTCATGTGCCTAGCAAGATCTCTAAAATTTTGCTGAATATGAAACTCTTCCCTACGTTCTCCACCATAAAATGCTACACTTTCCGAATTGGTCCTCAAACGTGAATGAAGCTGCCGATATTCACCTTCCAATTGCTATTCTTTGGACATTAGCTTCCAAAAAGCAGGAGAGAAGTTTTTTATCATGGCTCCCAGTACATAGTCCTGAAGACCAATATCACATGAAAAAGATTCCATAATCATCAAAGACAAAAAAATATTGAAATTAAGATCATATACCAGTATCCAAAAGAAATATTTTGGGCTAGTATAAGAACACACGCACCAAGTGTAAAGGAGGCAATCAACAACTTGTTGTTCAGGATTGGTAACCCGAACATCAACGTTTGATATCTTATAATAGGCCATGTTCTGAAAAGAAAAAATCAAAAAAACTGAGTACATATATTCCAAGGTTAAACAAAGATGGTACATTTAACATCTAAACAAGATTGGTTTTGGCTAAAATGTTAGCCAATGTTCTAAACTGAAAGTTGTGATGGTGAATTTTGGGCACTAACTTGTAACTACCAGATCTTTGACAAAGCAGAATTTCTTAAAATTTGTATCTGTACATAATATCTCTAAGCTCTCCCATCAACCAGTGGGGGAGTAGAAAATGCATACATAAGCAAAAAATCACAGAAAATGCAATGACATTATCTTAAATAAGATAATAAATCTTTTGCAAGCAAAGAGTCCACTAAAAAAGAAAAAGAAAATCCAATACAGGCTTACAACAAATGAAAAAACTAGAACCAAATTGCAACATTCAACTAACGTAACTGAATATCTTACATGTTGGCAAAGTTTATCCTCATATTAGAAAAGAAAAGTTATATGTTGACGTAACTTCAGCCCTGTTGGATACCGCTAGGTTCCGAAATCCAACTCTTGCTTTGATACGACTAATGTTGGACACCGCTTGGTTCTGGAATCCAACTCTTCTTTGATACCACCTATGTTGGATCCCGTTTTCTGAACCCAACTCTTCAGAAAACCATAACTATCATTGCTTCATTTTCTTGCGGAAAATCATAAGACTCTCAAATCTTTCCTTCATCATACTCTGTAATACAATACTTACAACTAATTTCATCATTCCCTTTTTCCATTCCCTCAAACAAGAGTTTTAGAAAGCTATAATGGCCTCTCAAGCCACAATATAATATAGTCCGAAATCTCAAATTACAAAAGTTACAAAAACTACAAATTAGCAAAAGAAACTATTCCTTTAGGCTCTCGAACACTTGATCTTCTTTTAACTATCACCCGAGGATGGGACAGAGAGGGGAGGGGGGGTGAGCTTGATAGCTCGTGGGTAACAGTTTATACTAAAAAGTAAGCAAAAACTTTGAAAACATTTTCTTTGAGTTCATAATCACCTGATTCTTAGGCTTTCAGCCAAAATCCATAAGTCACAAAAAGCATAAATGCATCACACTTGTTCAAACATATCATGAGCACATAAGCACATCAGAATGGTTTGGGTGGATTCAAAACAAAACGTATTACGCATTTTCACATAATGATCTTGCGTAGCCGTGAACTTATGGGAGTCCATGAAGGAGCTCCATGCCACTAGCAGGCAGGCGGGAGAAGTCTTTAACTTAGGTCAATGTGCACGTGACAATTCTTAAGGGACCACCACAAAGCCACATAACACATATATTTCAAATTCTTGTAAATTTGTTGCCCAAAATGACACTTTTCTTGAAAACTTGCTTTTCCATATACTTGACGTATATCTTGAAAACTCTTCTTGAAAACAGGCTTTCAGAAACATGCATCTTTTTTTTTTCAAAATATCACTTTCATGGTCTTTTCCTTTTGAAAAACATCACTCAAATCATGTAACAAACATATAGCATGTTTCACAAGTCATTCATAAACAATAATGCAGCATTTACGATGCAAATGGAATCAGAAAACTTCTTTGATTTAAAGAAAACAGTAGTAACTTATTTATATTATAAACATGTACCCACATTAATTTCCTTGCTTAAGGACTTGACTTGCTCAAAATGCTTCTTCTCTTGTTCCTCTTGTCTCTCTTGATCCCTTTAAACAATAACAAAAATCCTACTCAATAGGGTTTTCAATTGAAAATCCCTCAAATCACAAACGTTAAAAATTGGTTCTAAAAAAAATACTTAAACCCAAACATTTTCTAAACTCCATGAGCTAAAGTCTTTTAAAAAAATCCAAAAGTTTCAAAATGATCTTACCTTCATTCTTCACCAAATGAAGGGATCTTTAGCTCAAAAGGAAGCTCTTCTTTTCCTCTACTTTTTTCCTTGCTTGAATAGCTTCAAAATCTCTCTTGAAGGCTAAGGAAATTAAAACCCTAGCTTGTTTTCTTTTCTTTCTCTCTTTCATTCTCTTTCATATTTCTCTTTCTTATCTCTTTTCTCATCCACTCATTTTGCTTCTCCAAAATCTCCTCATTCATGTTTTCTCCTTTATTTATAAGCAAGACAATACTTCTTCTTCCAATTATGTCCTTAATGAGTCCAAAAAGTCCATTTTATCCTTCCTTATAGGCTTATGTCCTTTTAAACCCAAGTGTCTTGCCAAAAATACCTTTGAACATTCTGACATAACACTTTCTTCTAGAAAAATATCCTCCATTGTCTTAAGTTTCTAATGCCACAGAAATCATTCAATTTGGTTCAGTGATTCAAAAGATATATTTCAAACATTTTTAGACTGCTTTTGTCCAAAACAGTATATACTATAAACAACTTCCATCTAAAATTTGAACATCTTAGAGACAGAATTAGATTCCAATTTTTTCATAACATTTGTAGCTCCATGTCTCTAGTTTACCACAAATAAGAAATCATCTCATTTGGGTCAGTAGAGCTCCAGAAATCATCAAAATACTGAAGTATATTCATTGGAATAACACCAGTTCATATTATTCAAGAACACATTCACTGTACCCATCCCACTCTTTTCACTCAACCTTTCATATTTCATTTCAGATAACTTCTATTTTTGGTGGTGATATAGAGAAAAGTGTTACAAATCCAATGGTTCAAGAATCAAGTCATTTGGAGGTCTATAGATGAAGTTATGGCCAAAAGAAGCAACTTTGTTTTTGACCTCAATTATACTGAACCTGATTAGGGGAAACAACCATAACTTTCGACAGAAATTTCTAATTGAGGTGTTCTATGAATGGTTCAAAAGAAGACTTCAAGAGCTACAACTCTCAGAAAAATTCAAAGACAAATTCTTTCATCTGAGGGGTTAAAATTAAAACAGAAGATATGACATCATATTTTAGACGAAGTGACGTCATCAGACAAAACAAGGTTGGAAAAATTGTCATAACTTTCCCTAAAGATATCAGATTAAGGTGTTATTTATATGGTTGGAAAGAGGAATGCAAGAGCTACAACTCTTATGAAGACGTTAAAGGCAAATTTGTTCACCGAGGAGGTCAAAAATAGAACAGAATATATGACGTCATTTTTGACACGAAGTAACGTCATTAGATGAAACAAGGTTAGGAAAAATTGTCATAACTTTCCCTATAAATATTGGATTAAAGTGTTCTTTATATTATTTGAAAGAAGACTTCAGGAGCTACAACTCTTATAAAGACCTCGAAGACCAATTCTTTGATCTACGAGGTCAAAAATAGAACAGAATGTAGGATGTCATTTTGAGATGGAAGAAATGTACAGTAACTAAGACGGTCAAACTGAGATGATGCTGACGTCATACTGAGACGATGATGACGTCATTTTGAGATGGAAGCAAAACTGAGACGCAAAAAGTCAAACTAAGATGGTCAAACTGAGAAGCAAAAGGTCAAACTAAGACGATGCTGATGTCATAATAAGACGATGATGATGTGTTGGCCCCTAAATTTTTTTTAATTTGACTAAGCATGATTAGAATAAATTTTGGGGTTTTATAAGATTTCTGTATGTTGGGAATTAAATGACATGTTAGTGTTAATGAGAATGAGATTCGGTGACATAAGTTAAGGAATTAGAAATGTTATGGTGGTGACTTTTGCATGAGGGGTAGTATAGGAAAATCACTTAAGTGGGAAAGTCTTAATGCTTTGAAGGAGGGGAAAAAGGGACATTGTGTATTCATTAATGGTTTAAAAAGCAAGACAAAAGAGTGGTATTTTAATTAGAAGAAGCAAAAAAAGAAAATTGAAGGGAAAGAAGAGAGGAGAGTCATAGGTGGAGAGAAGAAAGGAGAAAAAGAAGAAAAGATTAGGGCTTCCATTTTTTTATGTTCAAGAGGGATTTTGAGAGTGAGCAAGAAGAGAAAAAGGAAGAGGAAGGTGCAAGCTTCTATTAGAGCCAAGAAACCCTTTGGTTGGGTGAAGATTCAAGGTAAGTGGTTGTAAATGTTTTGGATTTTTGAAGTGGTTTTGGTTCAAAGAGCTTAGGAAATGGATGGGTTTAGATATTCTAGGATCAATTTCATGCTTTGGGTTCTTTAGGTTTTCCAATTTATGAATCCTATTGATTTGGGATTTTTTATGTTATGGTTGAAGAAGATCAAGGGAGGCAAGAGGAGCAAGAGGAGACGCTCATTTGAGCAAGATTCAATCAAGGACACTAAGGTGGGTGACGTGTTTATATTTGAGTTAATAGGCTATTAAATGTTCTTCCATAAATGTAATTAATGATCGTTCCAACTACCTTTTTAAGCAAGCATTTATGATTCTTTAAATGATTGAGAATTTGCCCTATGTGGTTATTGTGTGGCATTTGTTGCTTTTGATTGAGTGGAAAAATAGTTTTTATGATTGGTATGAGATTTTGGTTGTTAAATTGTGCAATATGTCGTGTACATGAAAAACAATTTTTCAAGAATGTGCCAATTGGGTACAATGTTTTTAGTTCATGAATTACATGTTCTGTGAGTTTGGTTTAGTCCATCCAAGAATTGTCACGTGCACGTTGACCAAGTCAAGGCTTCTCCCGCTTGCCCGCTAGTGGCATGGAGTTCCTTTCAAGACTCCCTCAAGTTTACGACTACACAAGGCCATTTTATGGAATTGTGTATTTCGTCATGTTTATGGACTTGCCAAGCCATTTGTGATGTGTTTGTGTGTTGACAAGTTTGAAAAATGCTTGACTTATGAGAATTGTGATTTTGGTTTAACAAAGTTAAGAAATATATGCTTTATGGGTTTTTGTGAGATATTGATATGATTATGAATGATTAAATGGTTTTTTCTTATTACAGAATATAAAAGTGTTACCCACGAACGTTAAGCTCACCCCCTCACCTTCCCACCCACAGGTGATGAGCAAGATGTTGAGCGATCAAGTTGAGCGTCAAGGCTTCACTCCAATTTGCCATTTTGCACTTTTGTTCTTTTGATCTTTTGAAGTTAGAATTTGTAAACCAATGCTTTAGATGCATTTTGAGAAATTGTTGCTTTTGTAAGTTGTATTTTGGATTATGTTGTAAAGTGGCTTGAAATGTCCACTAAAGCATTGTAAAACACTTATTTTGATTCAAATGAAATACCTATGCATTATGGTTGTTTATGGTTTTTCAAATCTTTACATTGTTATTTTCCCATTTTTATAAGGGTAGGAGTGTGTTCAGAATGTGAGGGAAATTCTGGAAAAATCTGGATATAATTGATTGAAATTGTCTTCTTAGAAGTTGTAGAAGATTTCTCTAGCTTTCCAATGATATGAAATTTATGATTTTTGGATGTCGGAATAGGGAGATATGAATGTTACAAGTTAGAATGCTATATATAGTTTGTTTATGTGATAGCTTTGATGATTGATTGGAATTTGTGGTTTTGATGTGTTAAATAGGATGAGATTTGAGAATTTGGTAAGATGAACTTGATGTTCGAGTTGTTATGAAGTATTTTGGCATTGGAATAAGTGAATTTGGGGAGATTATAAGTGTTTATGGTGTTAGGTTGAAGATTGGAGGGCTTCGGGGAACGGACCTTCTTGGGTGGAAAAACACCCCTTGGCCAGTCAATGTCCATTAAACAGACATGCATGTCCGTTTAACAGACATTCACGAGACAAATTATGTTTTTTGACCACTTTAGATGTAGAATATGATTTTGTGGTCTTGATACAAGTTGTAGATCTAGATGTCGCCTTTCTAATGGTCTAAAAACGAAATCAATCCTACATCTAGAATGAAAGTTATGGCGATCACGCCAAGAGAGGTTCAAATCGATTTAGGGTATGAACATGGTCTAATATTTTGGGCATAACTCTCTCATCCGACCTCCAATTGAGGTGATTCTTAGACCATTAGATTCTTAAGACATGTGTCGTTATCCCCCTAAAAATTTGTACCATTTGGAGATTTATCGAGAGAGTTTGCATTAGAACAAGTGAAGGGTCGGGTTGAAGAGTATAATTGGAGTATGTACACACTTAGGCTTTTTAAGAATATCTTGAGTTATAGATCTCCGATTGAGGTGATTCTTTATTCAAAGTAAATTAGAGACTTAAAGTTACAATTTATATGAAGAGTTCTACTTATGATTTTGATGATTGATTAGTGTGCGCTCACCACCATTGTGGAATGACAACAATGATCTTCAGGGTTTCAAGTACAAGGTTTTACGTTTCCGAAAGTTGGACTCTAGAAATGGGGTCCAACATTATAGGCTTATGTTCTTTTAAACTTAAGTGTCTTGCCAAAAATACCCTTGAATATTCTAACATAACATTTCTTCTAGAAAATATTCTCCGTTGTCTTAAGCTTCTAATGACACCAAAATCATTCAGTTTGGTTCAGTGATTCAAAAGATATAATTCAAACATTTTTAGACTGCTCTTGTCCATAACAGTATATTATGCACAACTTCCATCTGGAATATAAACATCTTAGAGACTGAATTAGATTCCAATTTCTTCATACCATTTGTAGCTCCATGTCTCTAATTTACCACAACTTAGAAATCATCTCATTTAGAGCTCTACCGATCCCAAAATCATCAAAATACTGAAGTATGTTTTGTGGAATAATACCAGTTCATAATACTTAAGAAAACACTCACTATACCCATCCCACATTTTTCACACAATATTTCTCAATTCATTTCAGATGGTTATGATTTTTGGTGGAGATGTAGAGCAATGTCTTACGAGTCCAAAGGTTTAAAAATCAAGTCATTTGGATGTCTAGAGAAGAAGTTATGGCCAAAAGAATCCAATCTGGTTTTATCCTCAATCATATTGAACCTGTTTGGGGGAAACAGCCATAACTTTCTATAGAAATTTTTGTTTAAAGTGTTCTTTAGATGGCTCAAAAGAGAACTTCAAGTTCTACAACTTTTTCGAAGATCTTGAAGACAAATTCTATCTTCTAAAGGATAAAAAATGGAATAGAAAATAGAAGATGAATAGTGCATAAGAAGATGCACAATACTAAAAAGATGAACAGTGCATAAGAAGATGCACAATACTAAGAAGATACAAGTTCAACATAAGAAAATGTAGAAGGTCAAACTAAGAAGATACAGAAGGTCAAACTAACAAGATACAGAAGGTAAAACTAAAAGGATGTTCCAACAGGGTCTTCCTCACATCCCCAAAAGTTCTAAATCACTATCTACACTCTCCAGAGCATCTCCACTCATAAGAACCATAACTTTCGACTTAGATGTCCAAAAATTTTATACTATATACCATTGGAAAGATAAAAGAAAGTCCTATAACTTTTTAGATGACAACTTTATCTAAATCTATCTAGATCAATCCAAAATTTCCCCTGAATTCATAACACAAATTTTACATTCATCTTCCAATGTACTGCACCCAGTTATCAACTTCATGAAATTTTGAGACTCTTAGAGACAAAATAGAAATTCGATGTCTGTATAAGAAATGTAGCCATATGTTTCTATTTTAATCCAATCAAAGAATCGCCTCATTTGGGTAACTAAAGAAAAAAAATTATGGCTAACAGACCGAAGCACACTCAGTGAACATTTTCCAGATCATCTACCAATTTTGTTTCAAAATCTTTGCTTAACACAACTCATACCAAGATCACCTTTTTCTATTGTATTTACTCTTCATTCTTAACTTTATTTCAAATCAATGACCTCCATAAAGAAAATTTAATCCATGATTAATCATGAAAACGAATAACAGAATATAGATATATGTACATATCCTTCATTAACTTACTCCACATATTCCATGATTAATCATGAACACGAATAACAGAACATACATATATGTACATATCCTTCATCAACTTACTCCACATATTCAACTTCATTTTTGTTTTCATTTCACTTCTAACTTTCACCTTAATTCTTCACTTTTTAAAATATCTTATCCACCAAAAACACCATAGCAAATCATGAATCTATCCATATTTCTCATTTATTAGTTTTAGTCTACTGAGAAAAGTTCGGGATCCAACACTATAAGAAGAGAAATGTGGTAGCTAGATGCATCTTGCCTCCCTATCTATTCAATGATATAGATATTCCCATCACTTTTTATTTTCTGGCTGTTGGTTAGGAGAATTTCTTAAGCTTGGACGAAACTGTGTGTGATGAGCTGGTCAAATGTTTTTACAAACATATGAGAAAGGAAGAAATTGATAAGAAGCTGGCAGTCATCTCTTGGGCAAGCGATTGTGAGATTTTGGTTACAAAAAAAATCTTAGAAAACATTATGAGTATAATTCCTGAAGGCAGGACAGTTCTTCGTTGTCATAAATGGGACATTGCTGGCATTAATCTAAGAGAAGTAGTGAAATTAATTTATATTAATACTGAAAATGCCCATGAAGGGAGATCATGGTGCAGACATTTAGACCTTTTGCCAAGATGTCTTGCATCCATTTTGGCTAACTCCATTTTGCTAAGGAGTAGTTCAGTAGAGAGGTGTAGTCTGCTAGACGCTTATGTGGTTTACAATTTGTTAAAGGGCAATAAGATGAATCTCCCGGTAATGGTCCTGAAGTTCATGGTAGATAAGGGAAGTCACAAGAACAGGTGGTCTACTTTATGTAATGTTGTTGACTAAGATTTTTACATATTTTGGAGTGTGATTTGATAACCTAAATTGGTATGAACCAACAAAGTTTCATTGTTCCATTCCTTACAAATTGGGTTACAAGATGAAGGACAACGTGTGGGTTGAAAAGAAATCAGAAAGAGCTGCAAGAATCTTGAGTCCAACCCCACAAAAGTCAGCTTATGTTCTACTCCAAAGTATGAATGACATGATCTTGAAACAACTGATGGACATTTGCTTTAATCAGGGTCAAATGGGCAACAAATTGATAGGCTCCAAATCCAAGTGTTGGATCTGCAAATTCTCCTTAGGAAAAATCCTCACTGATTGTGTCAATTGATTTTTTTCTTTTTATTTCATTCTATTTTATTTCAATTCCTCCTTATACTCTTTTTTTATAATAAAAAGGAGGGAGACTTTATATGGATATATTTTTTTCACGTATTTCTGTATATATGATGATATATTTCTTAATGCATATTTCTCAATGCTACGTCGACTATATATGTGATTGATTATACTGTTAAACTTTTGAAAATCTATGATATTAAGAGACAGGCTTCTTCTAATGATGTTTAAACATATAAAAGTCATAGGTATCTTTCGAAATCATCTATTATCTCTTTGAATTTTGAAAATATATCTATTATTATTTGTCATTATCAAAAAGGGGGAGATTGTTAGGTCAAGGTTTATTTTTTTTACGATTTTGATGATAACTATATAATTTTTTAAAAATCAAATTGGATTTATTTCCTTGTATAGGTAATGATACTTTTCTCAAAAGACAATAAAATCATAAGATATATGCTTCCTTTCTTGTATAGGTAATTGGCCT